>CM042320.1:37914488-38066988 GCA_023566125.1 Zingel zingel | reverse complement strand
TTTCTGCCTTTTCACCAATGCTTGCTCTTGGGGGAATTATTGGAATTGTTGGGTCTTTGTAAATTATAGAGTGTGGTCTAGACCTACTTTATCTGTAAAGTGTCTTGAGATAACTATTGTTATGATTTAATACTTTGAATAAAATGTAATTTAATTGCATGGTTAAAAGGTAAGGCTTTAATTTTCATTTTTGGCATTCTGCGTGTGATTCCGAGTGATCATGTAACTTTCTTATTTTCATTTGTTTTCCCAGGTGTTAAAGCAGTTTACGGTGATTGTAACAGTGCCTCAGGGAGCACTGGAGTGTTTTCATCAAACATTTAAGTCACTGTTGCAGGCTTATTGCACAGAGATAGGGGGGATTGGGAGGAAGGTCTTCTGTGACTGATGCTGTGAGTCCTGGAGTTTGTGCAAAAGAACACTGGATTCAGCCCAAACGACCTTGTTTTCGGTCACACAGCATGTGTTACCTAGCAGTCCTTCAGGATGATTTGGAAATAGTTGATCCATTCAAAAAAACTGATTCTGAAACAGACGGAGGAGCCAGTGTTATCAGGCAGCTGCTATGTCCCCATCATTAATGCAGACATAGACTTAAACTATTAGTCTGCCTGGGATATGTTTTCATTTAGTCTTGTTATGTAGGTCAGTGGCCAGAATGTGTCCAGTCTCAATTTACACAGCAAGCTTGAAATCTAACCACAGTAGTGGGAGCAGCAAGTTAGCGGACTGTGGAGTCATCACTGACCCTTTCTCTCTTGATGCTGTGCAATGTGTGTGTGTGTGTGTGTGTGTGTGTGTGTGTGTGTGTGTGTGTGTGTGTGTGTGTGTGTGTGCGCGCGTGCGTGTCTGCGTGCGTGCAAGAGTGCGTGCGTGCGCACAGGTGCGTGTTTAGTTAGAAAGCAACGGGGAGAAATGCAACATTAAATGACAGCAAACACAATGAAGACTAAATAAAACAAAAATGGAGTTGAATATTTGGGTCCAGTCCTCATAATGTCAATTCATTGATTCACTAAACAATCCATTTGATTTGATATTTGTTGAATGCTTCTGATGGCAAATGTTGATATATAAGATTAATACAGATGAACTAATCACAAAGTATTCATTTTTACATGTTTAATTTTTTTAAATTGCTTGACGGTCCTAGTTTTAATTTTTTAATTTTCTGGTTTTTTAAACTGTTAAATGAAGAGTTCAAGAGCCTACAATGAACTTAAATAGAAGTAATCAGTAAGCAAAAATCAACACCTGGCCATATCAACAGAAACCTGAAGCATCAGATATATAATTACAACAAATATCTGCCTATCTGCGATACCACATTTGGTATGCATACCACATTTAACTTTTAAGGTGTCATCAAAACATGATTCAATATAAAGGCTACTTGTGGACACAGTGTGTGACACAGAAGACCTGGGAGTTCCTGCTTGTGGTTGCGGTTATGTTCTCATCAGCTTGAGATCATTTGAAACATTAATTGAGAGCATCTTGTTTTTACACCTACTCTAACAACAAGAACAGGACCTTCTAAAAGGGACTGGTGAATACTGTTAACAAAGAGGAGGTCAGGTAAGGACAACTTTACATGTTTAACTTTTCTTTATTCATTAAATACATCTGCAAACTATTTCTTCATCATTGAGTTTCTAAACAAGAGGTTAGTATTTATTCTTAGTAACAATAAATCTGAAAAATTTCAGTCACTTTGCAGTCAAAGCCTACCTGTAACGATACCCAGACATGATTCCAGTGTGGATATGTTTCGTATTCAGCTAAATTTTAAATGCCGTTTAATTATGTAATATAATAAATTACATGGACTTAAAAACATTAGTCTAAGATGGAAGTTCCTTTGTAATTATCTAACAGACATCAGCCGCCACCATGAGTACGGACGCGGAAATGGCCGTTTATGGCAAAGCTGCCATTTACCTTCGTAAGCCAGAAAGGGAGAGAATTGAGGCTCAAACTGCACCATTTGATGCCAAGAGTGCCTGCTACGTGGCCGATGTCAAGGAGCTTTACTTGAAGGGGAAAATCCTCAAGAAAGATGGTGACAAAGTCACCGTCGAAACCCTGGAAACTAAGGAGGTTAGTATCATTAAGTCAGACTCAACCGGCAATTCAATATGATTAGTTCTCATTGACAAATGTCCTATTCCAGGAGAGGGTAGTGAAAGAAGCTGATGTCTATCCAATGAACCCTCCCAAGTATGACAAGATTGAGGACATGGCCATGATGACCCATCTCAATGAAGCCTCTGTGCTGTATAACCTCAAAGAGCGTTATGCAGCATGGATGATCTACGTAAGACAATCTGCCTAATGAGAAAAGAGAACTTTTGCAAATTGCTATACTTGTAACTGTTGAATCTCTATGATCACTTTCAGACCTACTCTGGGTTGTTCTGTGCCACTGTGAACCCCTACAAGTGGCTCCCAGTGTACGATGCTGAATGTGTAAGTGCCTATAGAGGCAAGAAGCGTATGGAGGCTCCACCCCACATCTTCTCTGTCTCTGACAACGCTTTTCAGTTCATGCAAACTGGTAAGTTATTACCATAACAATGTGGAATGTATCAGTATATGACATTTCTGTTGCAGTAAAGCATAGTTAATAATTTTGTTTTTGCTTTAACAGATAGGGAGAACCAGTCTGTCTTGATCACGTACGTTCGTTACATTTACATTTGTTGACTTTGTTTAACATAGTCAAATATCTTGATCAAATTCTTAAAAGTCTATGTCTATACCTAGTGGAGAATCTGGTGCTGGAAAGACTGTGAACACCAAGCGTGTCATCCAGTACTTTGCAACAATCGCAGTGGGTGGACCGAAGAAGGACGATGCAAAGGTATGTTACTGTATAATTAAAATTCAGGGTTCTTCCGCTCTAGAATATTTTTCAAGGGAGAAAAATTGTCATTTTCTGACTGTAATTCTAAACCTGGATTATAGGGGTCACTGGAGGATCAGATTATTGCAGCCAATCCCCTGCTGGAAGCCTATGGTAACGCCAAAACTATTAGGAATGACAACTCTTCTCGTTTTGTAAGTATGGAACAAGTTCTGCACATTAGAGAGGTCTTGTCACAGATTGTAGAGGGACATTAAAAATCCTTTGTTCCAAACAGGGTAAATTCATCAGAATCCATTTTGGTGCAACTGGCAAACTGGCTAGTGCTGATATTGAGACATGTAAGTAATAATACTCATAGTACAAACAAACAACTAGAATTGAGAATGACTGTAATTTATGTACAATATTTGTAGATCTGCTGGAGAAGTCTAGAGTGACATACCAGCTTTCTGATGAAAGAGGCTACCACATCTTCTTCCAGATGATGACCGGCCACATCCCTGAGCTGCTTGGTAAGAAGATTGAGAGGATGCACATTGTTTAACCGTTTTTTTATATGAAACAAATGTTCTGACATTTCCACCCTTTTTTGATCTCCAGATTTGGCACTCATCACAACCAACCCCTATGACTTCCCCATGTGTAGCATGGGTCAGATCACTGTGGCCAGCATTGATGACAAAGTTGAGCTGGAAGCCACTGATGTGAGTAATCTTCACTTTAAAATATTTAAATGTACTTCTTTCCATTTAATGCAAGTGCATTCATCTAAAGTTAATATGTTTTGTGTCAACCTCTTTTGAACTCAGAATGCCATTGATATCCTGGGCTTCACTCATGAAGAGAAATTGGCCATCTACAAAATGACTGGTGCTGTGCTCCACCATGGTAACATGAAGTTCAAGCAGAAGCAGCGTGAGGAGCAGGCTGAGCCTGATGGCACAGAGGGTAAGTGTTTAATGTGAGCTCAGAGTGAAACGCTTGGAAACAACAGTAAGGAAGTTCTTAATCACACTGGTGTCTATTTACATCATGATGGAAATCTCTGAACTATTTTCAGAGGCTGACAAGGTTGCTTACTTGCTGGGTCTGAACTCCGCTGACATGCTCAAGGCTCTGTGCTATCCCAGAGTGAAGGTCGGAAATGAATATGTCACCAAGGGACAGACTGTACCTCAGGTAAATATGAATTATCAATATCCTATTATTTAAACAGATTAGTTATATTAGTTCTACTAAAAAAAACAGCTATAGATTTGTTATGATGTTTAGGTATGAAAAATATAGAATATGTTACAATTTTAAATTATCGTAATCAGAAAACTTACAAAGCACTTAAAAAATGTGCAACTCAACCATAGTAATGACTTACTGCGTATTTCTACTTCATTGAAAACATTATACTGCTATATTTTCCTGACAGAGAAATTTTACTGGTAACATTGTGGCGGCTCTGGCTCAGGTGGTAGAGCAGTCGCCTACCAATCGGAAGGTGTTTGGTTTGATCCCTGGCCCTGCAGTTACATGTTGAAGTGTCCTTCGGCAAGACAGTGAGAACCCCAAATTGCTCCCGAATTGATCCCGATGCTACGCCATCGATGTGTGAATGTTTGTCTGATAAGCAGGTGTCACCCTGTATGGCAGCCTTAGCCACAGTGTATAAATGTGTGTGAATGGTGCCTGTAAAAGCGCTTTGAGTAGTCATTAAGACTAAAAAAGCTCTATCTAAATACAGTCCATTTACAGTGGAGATTTGGATTTTTCCTCACGAAATGATTAATCGTTACGTTTTGACTAGGCCTAGTTCTGACACTGCCAACACCAACATTCCAAGTTAGAGAAAGGGTGACAAGTAAGGAAAACCACTTTGTCTGGGACCCATGTCGAGCAGTCTTCTTTTTTTCAGAGTGAGGAAGAGAGGCTTAACCAGGTCAGGCAACAACATAACATTATGCTCTACCTTCTGCATGGTGAATTTACAGCTCACAGCAACTTAATACAATATGGGCTTTTGTTTGACATGTATTATCGGCAAAATAAATTGTTATGTACAATATTTTATTGAGTTTGCTGAGTCCATTCACCTGTGTCTTTCGCACATTCAGGTCACCATGTTCAACTGGATAACCGGACTCACTCACACAGATTCCTGCCTTTAATAGAGATATTAGAAGAAATACCAATAATCAATACCTATGATTTTACAAAGAGGTTGACTCACATTAAATCACATCCTTGTTTTTATTCAGGTGATGAACTCAGTGCCTGCCCTGGCTAAGGCTATCTATGAGAGGATGTTCTTGTGGATGGTCGTTCGTATTAACCAGATGTTGGACACTAAACAGTCAAGACAGTTCTACATTGGTGTCCTGGATATTGCTGGATTTGAAATCTTTGACGTAAGCTTAATTTCCAACAATTCTGAAGCAAGAACAGAATCATTCTTATTGCCCTGCGAGAAATTATAATGATGAATTGTCCCCTCACAGTTCAACACCTTGGAACAGCTGTGCATCAACTTCACCAATGAGAAACTGCAACAGTTTTTCAACCACACCATGTTTGTCCTGGAGCAAGAGGAGTACAAGAAGGAGGGTATTATCTGGGAGTTCATTGACTTTGGCATGGACTTGGCTGCCTGCATTGAGCTCATTGAAAAGGTAATCACTTCATTTGGTGATAATATATAATTGTTCTTATTTGGATTTTATGTATCACCTAATGACACCTAATCAACTAATACTGTATTTCTCTCCACTTTTTTCAAGCCCATGGGCATCTTCTCCATCCTTGAAGAGGAGTGCATGTTCCCCAAAGCCACAGACACATCCTTCAAGAACAAGCTGTATGACCAGCATCTTGGCAAAAACAAAGCATTTGAAAAGCCTAAGCCACCCAAGAAAGGCAAGATTGAAGCCCACTTCTCCCTGGTGCACTACGCCGGTACTGTGGACTACAATATCTCTGGCTGGCTGGACAAGAACAAGGATCCACTGAATGACTCCGTCGTTCAGCTGTACATGAAATCCCCAGTGAAACTGCTGGCTCTCTGCTTCCCTCCTATCATTGAGGGTATGATAGTAACTGCAGTAAACTAAAACATGTTTTTAGGTTATAATGTATATTTTCACCTAACTGTAGAATATGTTCATGTACATTTTATTTGTTATTCTAACAAAACAGATACTACCAAGAAGGGAGGCAAGAAGAAGGGTGGTTCTATGCAGACTGTGTCTTCACAGTTTAGGGTAAGGTTTAACATTGCAAACTTATCTTATACTGTATATATCTCGGTTTATGCTCAAACTCACAATTAATTGCATGTCATAATGAGACACCCCATTTTGGATCTACAGGAGAACTTGGGGAAGCTGATGACTAACTTGAGGAGCACCCATCCTCACTTTGTGCGCTGCCTGATTCCCAATGAGTCAAAGACTCCAGGTAGATAGAGAACACAATCTCAAGAGATTCTTTAAGGAGCGGTTTTGTTTTGTTAATATGGTTTATTTAATTGTTTGCTGCTTTAACTAAAAGTCTGTTTAGTCAAAGTGTATATTTTTACAGGTCTCATGGAGAACTTCCTGGTCATCCATCAGCTCAGGTGTAACGGTGTGCTGGAGGGTATCAGAATCTGCAGAAAAGGTTTCCCCAGCAGAATAATCTATGCTGACTTCAAGCAGAGGTATCAATCGATATTTTGAGATTAACAGATTATTAAAAGAAAATGCTCCCATGGACCATTAACTCTCTCATAAAAGGTACAAGGTGCTGAATGCCAGTGTCATCCCAGAGGGCCAGTTCATTGACAACAAGAAGGCTTCAGAGAAGCTGCTTGGGTCAATTGATATTCCACATGATGAGTACAAATTCGGACACACAAAGGTAAAGACCTTGCTTTCTTTACTTTACTGTAGAATAATGACCAAAGAGGTTAGATTGTTTAGTCCAGTGTGTTTGCTTGTTTTTTTTCTGTTAATTATATATGTATTGAATGATATCTGTTAATAATAAAGGAGACAATCTAAAAACTACTTACATGATTGTAGTTTGGTGCCAAGGAATAAGTGATTTATTTTAAGTATAGAGGCAGAGCAGCCTGCATGTGGCCATTTATAAAACACATTTGCCTTAGAAGCCTTGAAACATGTAGGGTAAGCAAAAATGCTTTAATATTTTACAGGGTGTTAAGTATTCACTATCTGAGTTCATCCTACATTCAGTTTTATTTTTTGTTTGATCAGGTGTTCTTCAAGGCCGGTCTGCTGGGTGTCCTTGAGGAGATGAGAGATGAAAAACTGTCATCTCTGGTCACCATGACTCAGGCTTTGGCCCGTGGTTATGTCATGAGAAAGGAGTTTGTGAAGATGACGGAGAGGAGGCATGTTGAAAACAGTTCATTCAGAATCATTGTATTAAAAATCACTAACAATATTGCCCATAACAGCTGTTTCATGTCCTCAGGGAAGCCATATATTCCATCCAGTACAATATCCGCTCATTCATGAATGTCAAACACTGGCCATGGATGAAGGTGTACTACAAGATCAAGCCTCTGCTGAAGAGTGCTGAAACTGAGAAGGAGCTGGCAAATATGAAGGAGAACTATGATAAGATGAAAACTGACTTGGCTGCTGCCCTGGCCAAGAAGAAGGAACTGGAGGAGAAGATGGTGTCCCTTATGCAGGAGAAGAATGATCTGCAGCTGCAAGTAGCATCTGTAAGTACACATCGACAGACAGTTGTGCTTTTCATGTTTTTCAAAGTTGATGTGCTAACTTCTATTTTCATAAAAATTAACTAGGAATCAGAGAATTTGAATGATGCTGAAGAGAGATGTGAGGGACTTATCAAGAGTAAGATTCAGATGGAGGCCAAACTCAAAGAGACAACTGAGAGACTGGAGGATGAAGAGGAAATCAATGCTGAGCTCACTGCCAAGAAGAGAAAGCTGGAGGATGAATGCTCTGAGCTCAAGAAGGATATTGATGACCTGGAGCTTACCTTGGCCAAAGTGGAGAAAGAGAAACATGCCACAGAGAATAAGGTTCGTAAATAATGATCTGTCCATCAGATCAAGATTATAATGATGACCGTTTAAAGACAAGATCTTTCTTGCACACTTAGGTGAAGAACCTGACCGAGGAGATGGCCTCTCAGGATGAGAGCATTGCTAAGCTGACCAAGGAAAAGAAAGCCCTTCAGGAGGCTCATCAGCAGACTCTTGATGACTTGCAGGCTGAGGAAGACAAAGTCAACACTCTGACCAAGGCCAAGACCAAGCTTGAGCAGCAAGTGGATGATGTAAGTTTACAAAGTCTCTTGGATTGGCAAGGCAGGATTCTTCTTGAATGCGATGGTTAAAAACTCATCTTATTTCTTAGCTTGAGGGTTCTCTGGAGCAAGAGAAGAAGCTCCGTATGGACCTTGAGAGATCCAAAAGAAAGCTTGAGGGTGATCTGAAACTGGCCCAGGAATCCATCATGGATCTTGAGAATGAGAAGCAACAGTCTGATGAGAAGATAAAAAAGTAACAGTTTTCGATCTTGTACAACATCCGCTCTTTAAAAAGAAAAAAAGTGTGATCAACTGCATTAACTCTGTACTTTACCTATAATTCTCACAGGAAGGACTTTGAAATCAGTCAGCTCCTTAGCAAAGTTGAAGATGAGCAGTCACTGGGTGCTCAGCTTCAGAAGAAGATCAAGGAGCTCCAGGTAACATATGGTTTTACAGAAACCATTCCTGCAAATGTTCCCAGTTTGTGTATTAAAAGTTAGCATGTACTCAAAGACCATAAATCTATATTAAACAGGCTCGTATTGAGGAACTGGAGGAGGAGATTGAGGCTGAGCGTGCTGCTCGTGCCAAGGTTGAGAAGCAGAGAGCTGACCTCTCTAGGGAACTCGAGGAGATCAGTGAGAGGCTGGAGGAGGCCGGTGGTGCCACTGCTGCTCAGATTGAGATGAACAAGAAGCGTGAAGCCGAGTTCCAGAAGCTCCGCCGTGATCTTGAGGAGTCCACTCTGCAGCATGAAGCCACTGCTGCTGCTCTTCGCAAGAAGCAGGCTGACAGCGTTGCTGAGCTGGGAGAGCAGATCGACAACCTCCAGCGTGTAAAGCAGAAGCTTGAGAAGGAAAAGAGTGAATACAAGATGGAGATTGATGACCTCTCCAGCAACATGGAGAATGTTGCTAAAGCAAAGGTACACAATGCATGGAATGCTTTTTATTAACTAAACAAGTATAGTAAATAAAATACTTAATATTATGAATGAAATCTGATCACTGATGTCATCTCTTTTCCTTAGGGAAATCTTGAAAAGATGTGCCGTACTCTGGAGGACCAACTCAGCGAACTGAAGACCAAGAATGATGAAAATGTCCGTCAAATCAATGACACAAGTGCACAGAGAGCACGTCTCCTGACAGAAAATGGTATCTACAAGCTATCAGTGAATGATCTGTTGTGTATGTTATTGAGAAACATGTCACAAACTAATCTATCATGACATATTTCACACAAGGTGAGTTCAGCCGTCAAGTTGAAGAGAAAGAAGCTCTTGTCTCCCAGCTGACCAGAGGCAAACAAGCATTTACACAACAGATTGAGGAGCTGAAAAGACATGTTGAAGAGGAGGTTAAGGTAAGAAACATTTAAGTAAGTGTGTATTGGTATTATTCGTTTGGGATTCAGGTATTTTGTAAACTCAATCAGATTTCTTACACCAGGCTAAGAATGCTCTTGCCCATGGACTGCAATCAGCCCGCCATGACTGTGATCTGCTGAGGGAGCAGTTTGAGGAGGAGCAAGAGGCCAAGGCTGAGCTGCAGCGTGGAATGTCCAAGGCCAACAGTGAAGTGGCTCAGTGGAGAGCTAAGTATGAAACTGATGCTATCCAGCGCACTGAGGAGCTTGAGGAAGCCAAGTGAGTAACATTCATACAATTCAATGGCCAGTGTATCATTTTAGCATTATTCAACGTTGGAGCAAACATTTTACAGCTTTGGCTTCATATGTTCATTTAGATCTTTAGAAACATAACTAGTCATTAATAACAACATAGACTGATTATAAATGCCCATCCCCCCTTTCCGAAATCTATAAGTTAGAAATACTCAATACCCTAAAAATATTAAGGCTTCCTTCTTACCTTTTTCAAACAGGAAAAAGCTGGCTCAGCGTCTTCAGGAGGCTGAGGAGCAGATTGAGGCAGTGAATTCCAAGTGTGCTTCTCTTGAGAAAACCAAACAGAGGCTCCAGAGTGAGGTGGAGGACCTCATGATTGATGTGGAGAGAGCCAATGGGCTGGCTGCCAACCTGGACAAGAAGCAGAGGAACTTTGACAAGGTAGCATTGTTTACTTTTTGCGGCCAAGCCATACATACAATGAAAGATATAGTGATTCGTCTTCCCATTGCTACATAACCATCTGAACAGTATAAATGGTGTTATTCAGGTGTTGGCAGAGTGGAAACAGAAGTACGAGGAGGGTCAGGCAGAGCTCGAGGGAGCACAGAAGGAGACTCGTTCTCTCAGCACTGAGCTGTTCAAGATGAAGAACTCTTATGAGGAATCTCTGGATCAGCTGGAGACCATGAAGCGTGAAAACAAGAACCTGCAACGTGAGTTTTACATTATGTAAAACTTATAGTGTATTCAACACATGTATTTCTTACACATGTGTTAGAATAAAGTGTTTATATTTTACATTCTAAGGCTTAACAATATAAAACACATGTATCTCTCTGCAGAGGAGATCTCAGATCTGACTGAACAGATTGGTGAGACTGGCAAGAGCATCCATGAGCTGGAGAAGTCAAAGAAGCAGGTGGAGACTGAAAAGTCTGAGATCCAGACGGCTCTTGAAGAGGCTGAGGTATGGTTTTTCTGGTGACATCTTCAGACAAAAATCCCAATCTTGGACAAATATACTTTAAAATCTTTAAAAGCAGAGATGAACATTTTATTATTTGCTATCATCAGGGAACTCTGGAACACGAAGAGTCTAAGATCCTGCGTGTCCAGCTGGAGCTCAACCAGATTAAGGGTGAGGTGGACAGGAAGCTGGCAGAGAAAGATGAGGAGATGGAGCAGATCAAGAGGAATAGCCAGAGGGTGATTGACTCCATGCAGAGCAATCTGGATTCTGAGGTCAGGAGCAGAAACGATGCCCTGAGAATCAAGAAGAAGATGGAGGGAGACCTGAATGAGATGGAGATTCAGCTGAGCCACGCCAATCGCCAGGCTGCTGAGTCCCAGAAGCAGCTGAGGAATGTGCAGGCACAGCTGAAGGTATTATTAGACAAAGAGTTGTTGCACAGACTATGATCAGTGCAGGTATTGTGGCATTCATGTGAATACTTTCCAGATATTTTTTCACTAGGATGCACAACTGCACCTTGATGATGCTGTCAGAGCACAGGAGGAGTTCAAGGAACAAGCTGCTATGGTGGATCGCAGGAATGGTCTGATGGTTGCTGAAATTGAGGAACTTAGAGCTGCTCTGGAACAGACGGAGAGAAGTCGCAAAACTGCTGAACAGGAGCTGGTGGACGCCAGTGAGCGTGTTGGACTTCTGCACTCTCAGGTGAACGAGCCCAATCATTTCTTCAATAATTCACAAATCTATTGACATTTTAAATAACATGTAAACCAGGCATGTGATGACTAAAGTGCCTAAATATTTTTTTTCCATTTTAGAACACAAGCCTTCTGAACTCCAAGAAGAAGCTTGAGTCTGACCTGGTCCAGGTCCAGGGTGAAGTGGATGACACTGTTCAGGAAGCAAGGAATGCAGAGGAGAAGGCCAAGAAGGCCATCACTGATGTAGGTTTATATATTTGTCCTTAATTCAACTCCAGTGTGTTTTTTTCAAATATAAGAGGGGGAATACTGGCGAGGAGAGGCACCAGTGTCATGTCTGAACATATGGAGGAAGCTAATAACAGAAAAGTTGACCAAGCAAGAGATAATATTGTATGGGCTTCTAGAAATTTCGGGAATGACATTAATAGTCTGCAAGACAGACGCCGAGCTGGCCATCTTGCTGTTACGTTACTAGTAACGTTAAGTACTGTCTTGTGTTGTTGCATTTAAAGTTACTTGATGTTTGGCTGTGTTTGCAAGGTTGTGGACTCTCTAGTTTTTATCATAAGTAATGTTATCATAACAAATGCATGTGTACAGCTATCCATATTCACGACAGCAGTGTACAAGTGAATTGCACTTTGAAATTGTAGGGGCGCCAAAAAATGATGTTACGGAATGTTGCTTTAATGCAGGATGATCACTGCTCCACCCAGCTTATTCTTTGTTATGATGCTGGAAGCATCAATAATTCCAAATTGATAGAAGAAATATTCTACACGCTGCCTCCACTGCAGGGATTTAATAGTGTGGATATCTCTTTCATCAAGATAATTCTTAGTAAAATCTTATGCTGCCTCCTCTAGGCTGCTATGATGGCTGAGGAGCTGAAGAAGGAGCAGGATACCAGCTCCCA
This sequence comes from Zingel zingel, assembly GCA_023566125.1. Lineage (NCBI taxonomy): Eukaryota > Metazoa > Chordata > Actinopteri > Perciformes > Percidae > Zingel > Zingel zingel. The sequence continues at coordinate 38,054,614 of CM042320.1, read as the reverse complement.
TCTGGAGAGGATGAAGAAGAACCTGGAGGTCACTGTTAAGGACCTGCAGCACCGTCTGGATGAGGCTGAGAACCTGGCCATGAAGGGTGGCAAGAAGCAGCTCCAGAAACTTGAGTCCAGAGTAAGAAAGAAAGAGAGAATTTGCTGAGCTGAACTTACAAAAAAAGGAGACTTATTAGTGTCTTGTTTTTTCAAGGTGCGTGAACTGGAGGCAGAGGTTGAGACTGAGCAGAGACGTGGAGGAGATGCCATTAAGGGTGTCCGCAAATATGAGAGGAGGGTGAAGGAGCTCACCTATCAGGTACAGTCACTTTGATAGTTATCATACAAATCAACTTAACTTATTACAAAAATATTTATTCACTTTTAAATAAATTTAACAGACTGAGGAGGACAAGAAAAACGTTGCCAGGCTGCAGGATCTGGTTGACAAGTTGCAGCTCAAGGTCAAGGCCTACAAGAGGCAGGCTGAGGAGGCGGTAAGGACAATTTATGGAGTTTCATCACTGAAAGCTTGATACTGTGGCAGAATTATTTCACAAGAAGAATACCATCAGTTTTTTAGGGAATTCAAAAATGTCAATCTCTATGGTTTTTCAGGAGGAGCAGGCCAACACTCATCTGTCCAAGTGCAGGAAGGTGCAGCATGAGCTGGAGGAGGCTGAGGAGCGCGCTGACATCGCAGAGTCCCAGGTCAACAAGATGAGAGCAAAGAGCCGTGACTCTGGCAAGGTAAACATACAATTCAAATTTTAACTTTCATTTCATTTAAAAAAAAAAAATATCTGACAAAAAGTTAACTGTCAGTTAGATCTGTTTGAAATTAAGTTGATCAAACCCTTTTTTATTTGTGTTTTTAGGGTAAAGAGGCAGCTGAATAAAGAAACCTGCCTAATCAGCTGTGTCTAATCATATAATATGTGTAAGATATGCTGTAAAAATAAATGTTTTCCTTGTCACAGTTAAATTGCTGTCTGCTTGCTTTTTCATTGTATTATTTTCCTCAAAAGATACAGTAAGTGTCAGACTATCCAGAAATCAGAAATCAATTTGTCAAAGGCAGGGGTCTTCAACAGGGGGTCCTCAGAGTCAATGCAGGGCGGCCTCCAAAGTATTGTTAAGCTTTTTCAACAATTAATGAATCCAACATATTATTAGCAAATATAAATCCCCACTGATGATAAGCTTACTGGCCTATTGGTAAGGTATTCACTAAGATAGCCATCCCCACATAGTTAATTAATTAATTAATTAATTAATTAATCAATTAATTAATCCACTGTGCCACATGTATGTTTCAATATTAAAACATGATTTATAAAATCATGCCAACAATAATATATATATGACATGACATATGATGACAATTTCAGACCCCTCCATGATTTCCAAGTGGGAGAACTTGCAAAATAGCAGGGTGTTCAAATACTTATTTTCCTCACTGTATATATATATATATATATCCTATGGGCATAGCGGGCGCAGGGTATGGGACATGTCCCCCTCACTTTCCATGATGGTGCCCTCTGTCCCCCACACTTACAACACGTTTGAGTTGATTTGAACGCACCATAAGTAGGATAGTGTGTGCACATTACTCAGGTTGCATCAGTTGATTGATAGACTCATATAGATCATAGACAATAATAAAATAATATATAATAAAAATATATACAAAAATATAGGGAGGAAAACTCATTTAAGTGCCCATATTATGGAAAAATCACTTTTTCTGGGATTTGGGGTGTTATTTTGTGTCACTGGTGCTTCCACACACATACAAACTTTGAAAAAAACCCACCCATGCTGTTTTGAGTGAGATACTGGTTTCTGAATGTGTCCTGCCTTCAGTCTCTGGGTGAGCTGTTCAAAATCTGCACAGCTTTCTACGTCACTAGCCGAAACAAGGGTGATAGGGGGCTAACCGCTACCATGCTAGCATGTTCTCAATGGCAAAACACTGCTACAACACACACAAATTCACCCTAATCTACAAAATAAATTGTATAGAACTACTTCCATGTCCCTGTTCTGTAGGTATTCCACACAAAGTTGGAAGTGCGCCCTCGTTTAGAAGAAGTCTCCCAGCTAATCCTGCCTTGTATAGGCCGAAGTTGGAGAAACAGCTAGCTAGTATTTGTGAGCTTACCTAGCTACTGTGCATGTGTGACTGCCAACAACGATCTTAGAGAAGTTGAGAGGTCTCACTCTGTAGCTAAAACAGAGACCTGACAGGGTGAAAAGAGGATCTGCAGCAATGGGCAGTACAACAAAAACATGGTGTTTTTTGAAAATTAAACAATTTAACCTATTCTGATACAATCTCAAATTACAATTATGAATCTGAAAATGAGCATATGGCCACTTTAAATGCAATAATTAAGATCAGTGTATATGATGGAATAGTGGCATTAGAATGTGCCAGAGGCCAGCAAACTTGGGCTATTACAGCCAAAGATTTATCTCGGTGTTTCCATCAATCATAAATGAAATGTAGGCTACTTGGAATCCGCAATTTGGTGAGACAAATGGTAGAGGATATTTTCAATAAAAATCATCCTCCTGAACAATCTGTCCCTCTCACTTTGGAAATTACGGCTACACCCCTATATTTATGTGGCTGTTATCCTTGATTGTTTGCCAAACGCCGCCATAAAAACACAAAGAAGACAAAGAAAAAGAAGAAGAAAAAGAAAAAGCAGGCATCAGTGGGAGGCAGCAGTGCACCAGTGCCTAGTCCCCCAGAAAGGAATAGAAGAAAAAGAGCTAGGTGTTACTTTTTCAAGTTTGTCATAGTCTATGGTCATACCTAACAGGTTGGCTGACGGATACAGCGCATATGACTTTAGTAACGTTAATGTTACATCCATAAACTAACTTAGCAAGAGGCTGTAACATAAAGTTAACGTTATAGGGTGAAACAGGATTTCCACCGCATGGTTAACGTTAACGTTAATGAAAGCTAGTATTTTAATTTTTTCTTTAGTTCAAGCGAGTTCATTTAGCTGTTAATGTATTAAATAATAATATAGTCAGCTCGCAAGCAAATAGCCCGGCAGCGTGCGGCTATTCGTGCGAAGAACGCCATATTCAACTGCCATACATACCCTCGTCTCCACTTCAGCCCGACATGAACCAATAGGCGGTGAGACCCGGTGGCGGGTAACGTTACGGTAATGTTAACATTTTACTAGCCGCAGTATCTATTTTTTAACGATACTTTTGTCTAACGTTAACTATTTGTTTTTGTTTGTATTTTGAACACACTTTGCCTCTTCTAGGCTGCTATGATGGCTGAGGAGCTGAAGAAGGAGCAGGATACCTGATACTCAATCTTGCCTAGGGAAAACAAAGGGCTAGAGCCGGCCCTGAGGATACCAGCTCCCACCTGGAGAGGATGAAGAAGAACCTGGAGGTCACTGTTAAGGACCTGCAGCACCGTCTGGATGAGGCTGAGAACTTGACGATGAAGGGTGGCAAGAAGCAGCTCCAGAAACTTGAGTCCAGGGTAAGAAAGATAGAATTTGCAGAGCTGAACTTGTAAAAAAAAAAAAAAAAATGATATATACTTTAGAGGTTGATGCTGACGCGGAGGAGATGCCATTAAGGGTGTCTGCAAATATGAGAGGTGTAATCAGGTGTAAAAATCAACTGTACCAAAACATGGATTTGGACTACTATTTAAGGTGAATACGAGACGTTTTCACAGGTTATGAAACTGCCTCAATTTAATACTGATAGGCGTCAGCGCAGCCCACTGCGTGGTCAGACAGCAGTCAGAGTTCTGGCGGGAGGCTATAAGAGCTCCACGCCTGTCAGCAGTGCCTTCTCACCGCGCCGCCAGTCCCAATGGCAACATGGTCACCGGGAGAGTGCGGTACATCCTGACTCTGCAAACAGAGATCTTATTAGCGCTTGCTTCATAGCAGAGCGTTCAGATCCAGTCAATTAAGCACCAGCCATATGTGTATGGTGGCTGTGGATGAGAGGGAGGCTGGCTGCTCCAAATCAGACCTTCTGGCGCTTGTGATTTTCTATGCAGGAAAAACCCTGATTAGGTCTATACTGCTAACTTTATACTCAGAGACACATACACCTCCCTCTCTCTTTTTCTCTCTCTCTCTTCCGGCACACTCACTTGCTGCTGCTGTGTGCATTCAGGCTGCTAGTAGCTTGTTCCTGATATTGTTTGTGAACTTCTGGATGGCGGTTCATCCTCCTGGCATTACTTTGACCTTGCAAGCATTGCATAATGCACTCGGGTCTTCTTTTTTCACCGTGAAAAACGTCCAGACCACGGACATTGCTCTTCACTTCAGCATGTAAATTTAGATTTTCTTGATTTTGCTCAGAAGACAGATGACGATGTATTGAAAAAAAAAAAAGACTAACAACAGCCAATAACGATTTGATTGTTGATATATCGTGCATCCCTAATATATACCTATAATTTCACCTGTTTATTCTTTAGATAGAGGTCTCGAATATAATTGACAGTGAAACGACTACACTGAAGTTAGCTTCCAATTCAGAGCATCCAATTCATGACGCTGAAGTTCTTGCAGCTTCCTATTCAGCAGTTGAGAGGAAACTTGAGGGACACTTAACACTGAAGTTGGCTTACATTGCTGAGCGACTGATCCTTAGTTTTTTCGCATTTCTTACTGTTGTGAAAGTGTGTTAAACATTGAGGTAAAGTATTGATGATGTCTGAAACACACTTTTAGATTTGTGAAAGCTTCATTTCATGAAGAAAGATAGAAAGATAAGAGACAGCGCCACTGTGCTTCCGTCACCAGTGGTTACACAAACTTATGGGCAGTTCAGTGCTTGTTTAGTTTTTTACCTTCCGAGTGTACAGGCAGTTATGTTTATTGTAAAGTTACGGTAGGGCTGTGCTATTAATCAAATTTTAATTGCGATTACGATTTCTGCTCCTAACGATCACAAAAACAGAGTAATCGAGAAAAACGATTATTTTGCACGTTACATTTTGCAAGTAAACTCTTATTTTGTCTTGTGTTCTGAATGAATAAAAAAAATGTTCAACGGAAATGTATTAAGGGAAATTTCACAGTTCGTGTTTTCAATGTTGATTTGCTTAACTGTTTCACTATTTTTTTACTTCAATAAATGCAACATCTTTCCAGCCATCAATGAGTATTTGTGTTAAATAATAGTGATGGCAATATTGACCCAAAAATAAATCGTGAGTATGATTTTTTCCATAATTGAGCAGCCCTACGTCACAGGACTCTCATGACGCAAAACTGACTGATGAGTCTGATAAGTGCCTTGGCGCAACAGGTTTTACATGATTGTCCACTGCAGGGTACAGAGCCCCTCTACGGTCAGCTGATAAAAAAAAAAAAAACTAAACCGTGTGCACAGAATAAAAATCTGTTCCCTCGGTTTGATAAACTGTACGCACAGATTCATAATCTGTGTTCTCGGTTTTATAAACGTAAGCAAAATTAGAAAGATATTCACAGATTCAAACTTCTGGGATCAATTCTCTATAGCAAAATGTTATTAAATCACAAATTATGCATATTTCCTAATGTAGTAAGGTTAAAAACGAGCTACAAAATCATTTTCATCAAAACGAGTCGTCCTCCGACCTGGAGAAATAACAAAGGTGGTGGTCAAAGGTGGACTCATTCAAGTTTCTGGGCTCCATCATTTCCCAGGACCTGAAGTGGGAGTCCAACATCAACGGCATCCTTAAGGCTCAGCAGAGGATATACTTCCTACGGCAACTCTGGAAGCATGGCCTACCACAAGAGCTATTGGCCATCTTCTACAGTGCTGCCATCCTCCTGCCTCCCCCTCTCTGGCAGGCACTATAGATCCCTGCACACAAAAACAACCAGACACAAGAACAGCTTCTTTCCCACTGCCATCAATATCCTGAACTGCTGATAAGTGGGGTCATCCCCTCATTGGCCATTCACCTACAGATTACATACTTTATCATTCCAATATGCATCTGGCACACTACATGCACTATTACTTTGCACTTTACTCCATGTGTACTTGTTTTGATATTATGTCTTATTTGTATAGTTGTATTTTTTGTATATTATGTGCCTATATGTATGCTGTTGTCTCTATTGTACAGTATGTGTCTACAGTATATGGCCAATAAAACTGATTCTGATTATTATATAATTTTTTTATTTTTTGGTACCATGGTTGTTCAAGATTACAACACTAGGGGAACGTTCCATAAAGGTTACAACACTAGGGGAACGTTAGTGGAACGTTCTATAAAGGTTACAATGTTAGGGGTGCATTCCATAAAACCAACAAACGTTAAGAAAACTTCCCGGAACGTTCTGGGAACCATAAATTGTTAGCTGAGAACCACGTTTGAGAGCAACCGCCCATATGACCCTGATAGTCAGATGGTATAGCCTAATTAAATTGCATTTTTCAATTGTCATTTGAGATTTACTGTAGGCTAACGTTACTTGTTGCTTGGTTGTTCTTTGTACTGCTCAGTGGGGATGTAACGACTACCGGTGTAACGGTAAACCACGGTAAAAATGTTGATGATAACAATTACCGTTTTCATTTAAAATGTAATTATTATCTCAGTGGATTACCTCGTGTGGAAACCGCCTGTTCCCAGCTTCATCCGAGTCTCCTAAATTGCCGTGCGGGCGCACTGCGTAGCCTACAGTGCGTTTCTTGAAGTTGGAATCATGGGGGAAGGAGGAGATGACAGCTCTCAGGACATTTATCAGCCTTGTAAAAAAAGGCCATATAACACTTGCTCTCTCTCCTGAGATGATGTGACGAGAGTCATCGCTTTGATCTCCTGCCAATTACTCGCGCTCAGGCAGGAGAAGCAGACAGAACAGTAGCTGTAAACGGACTTTGTTTTTTATCATTCCTTTCCCATTTTCGGACTTGTTGAAGTGAAGTGCGTAGCCCAGAACGTAAGTCAAAACTATTCTGTAGCTTGTTAAACTGTCACGGGTTTTACTGCCTCGTTATCTGTGTAAACATTAAAACTGTTTATTCATATTTCAATAGTGTTCTGCTCACTGTGGTTTAGCCCGTGTTACGACATTACATTTATTTGGAGAGAGAGATATATTATCGCCTTGATAATATTGCTGTTGCTGTGCTTCTTATTGCATAGCTGATAGATGTGCAGATTGTTTAATATTATTTGTGCAGCCACGTGTTGATATTCAGGTTGTGTTAGGGCACGGCAAGGTGCAATCGCCAGTAAACAGATAGCGCTGAGGAGCCACTTGCTTAGCTATTAAAGGTGTATTACACTATTGCTCCGTTATGGATATGTGTGCTGTAATAGATGTGGCTTATTCTCAGTTTGTGTTATTGAGCAATATGTTACATTTATGTTAATTATTACAGAGAAATTAATATAATTCTTAGCTTTGTTTCTTGTTATAACCTGGTGGCTATAACATGGTAATAGTTTTGGTAAATAATGTTCATAGTAAGTCAGATGCTTATCAGTGTGCATTATTATTTGCTTATATTTCAGAACCACATCCAACTTCACATGTAACGTCAAATACAATTTCATAGTAGAACTCACATTCATTCATCGTTAAGGAAATAAATCTTCCTGGATCTCAAAGTCAGACATCTATGGTTCAAGTTCTTACCGGACACCCTACTGCGGGCCAGTGTTTCAGCAGCCAGTTTTCAGTAGTTTTTATAAGCCTTTTGCCTATATTTTTGTAAAATAATAAACACTGTTACACTTTTTGAAATTATTTCAGCTTGGGTAGGCCTATCAGTGCTTTCTGAACATATTGAACACACTTTTAAAAATACAGCAATAATACCGAAAACCGTGATAATTTTGGTCACTATACCCGTGAGGTTAAATTTTCATACCGTTACATCCCTAGCTGGGTCATATATTAATACTTAATACAGTTTTTTTTACTGGAAAGCCACTTTCCCAGTCTAACACTTATCCTTTTGGGTGAAACAATGCAATGAAAAGAAGCACGCAGACAGCAATTTAACTGTGACGAGGAAAACATTTATTTTTACAGCACATCTAACATATTATATGATGATCAGGTAGTTTTCTTTATTCAGCTGCCTCTTTTCCCTAAAAACACAAATAAAAAAGCGTTTAATCAATTTTATTTCAAACAAATCTAACTGACAGTATATTTCTGTCATAACTTGTTTTTAAATTAAATTTAAAATTAAAATTTACATATTTATTGGTATGTTTACCTTGCCAGAGTCACGGCTCTTCGCTCTTAACTTGTTGACCAGGGACTCTGCGATGTCAGCGCGCTCCTCAGCCTCCTCCAGCTCATGCTGGACCTTCCTGCATTTGGACAGATGAGTGTTGCCCTGCTCCTCCTGAAAAAACATAGTGATTGACATTTTTGAATCTCCTAAAAGACCAAAAGTAATCTTCAATAGAAATAAATCTGCCACAGTATCAAGCTTTCAGTGTTGTGTAAATCTATATATTGTCCTTACCGCCTCCTCAGCCTGCCTCTTGTAGGCCTTGACTTTGAGCTGCAACTTGTCAACTGCAGCCTGGCAACGCTTTTCTTGTCCACTTCAGTCTGTGAAAGTTTATTTAAAGTAAATAAATGTTTTTGTAATGAATATGTGAAGTGGATTTGTATAACAACTATAAAAGTAACTGTACCTGATAGGTGAGCTCCTTCACCCTCCTCTCATATTTGCGGACACCCTTAATGGCATCTCCTCCGCGTCTCTGCTCAGCTTCAACCTCTGCCTCCAGTTCACGCAGCTTCAATGAACAATAAGGCAATAAGAATACATTTTTTAATAAGTTCAGCTCTGCAAAATACTTTCTTTCTTTCTTACCCTGGACTCAAGTTTCTGCAGCTGCTTCTTGCCACCCTTCATGGCCAGGTTCTCAACCTCATCCAGGCGGTGCTGCAGGTCCTTAACAGTGACCTCCAGGTTCTTCTTCATCCTCTCCAGGTGGGAGCTGGTATCCTGCTCCTTCTTCAGCTCCTCAGCCATCATAGCAGCCTAGAGGAGGTAACATAAAATGTTAATTAGAATAATCTTGAAAGAACATATTGGAGTTAAAGTAAGAGCAATTAAAATGTAAACCCGCATCAGTGATGGCCTTCTTGGCCTTCTCCTCTGCATTCCTTGCTTCCTGAACAGTGTCATCCACTTCACCCTGACCTGGACCAGGTCAGACTCAAGCTTCTTCTTGGAGTTCAGAAGGCTTGTGTTCTAAAAGGCGAAAAGATTTAGGCACTTTAGTCATCACATGCCTGGTTTTGATGTTATTTACAATGTCATTACATTTTTGAATTATTAAAGTAATGATTTGGCTTGTTCACCTGAGAGTGCAGAAGTCCAACACGCTCACTGGCGTCCACCAGCTCCTGTTCAGCAGTTTTGCGACTTCTCTCCATCTGTTCCAGAGCAACACTAAGTTCCTCGATTTCAGCTGCCATGAGACCGTTTCTGCGATCCACCATAGCAGCTTGTTCTTTGTACTCCTCTTGGGTTCTGACAGCATCATCAAGGTGCAGTTGTGCATCCTAGTGAAAAAATATCAGGACAATATTCACATGAATGCTAAAATGTACCTGCACTGTCCAGAGTCTGTGCAACAACTCTCTGGCTAACAATACCTTCAGCTGTGCCTGCACATTCCTCAGCTGCTTCTGGGACTCAGCAGCCTGGCGATTGGCGTGGCTCAACTGAATCTCCATCTCATTCAGGTCTCCCTCCATCTTCTTCTTGATTCTCAGGGCATCGTTCCTGCTCCTGTCCTCAGAATCCAGATTGCTCTGCATGGAGTCAATCACCCTCTGGCTGTTCCTCTTGATCTGCTCCATCTCCTCATCTTTCTCTGCCAGCTTCCTGTCCACCTCACCCTTAATCTGGTTGAGCTCCAGCTGGACATGCAGGATCTTAGACTCTTCGTGTTCCAGAATTCCCTGATGATAGCAAAGAATTAATTATTAATCTCTGCCTTCACACCTTTTTAAAGTATATTTGTCCATGATTTAGATTTTTTTCTCAGAAGATGTCCCCAGAAGAAAGATCAAGAGCTGTCTGGATCTCAGACTTTTCGGTCTCCACCTGCTTCTTGGACTTCTCCAGCTCATGGATGGTCTTGCCAGTCTCACCAATCTGTTCAGTCAGATCTGAGATCTCCTCTGCAGAGAGATACTGTACATGTGTTTTATATTGTTAAGCCTTAGAATGTAAAATATAAACACTTTTTTCTAACACATGTGTAAGAAATATATGTGTTGAATACACTATAAGTGTTACATAATGTAGAACTTACGTTGCAGGTTCTTGTTTTCACGCTTTATGGTCTCCAGCTGATCCAGAGATTCCTCATAAGAGTTCTTCATCTTGAACAGCTCAGTGCTGAGAGAACGAGTCTCCTTCTGTGCTCCCTCGAGCTCTGCCTGACCCTCCTCGAACTTCTGTTTCCACTCTGCCAACACCTGATTAACACCATTTATACTGTTCAGTTGGTTATTCAGCAATAGGAACCCAAATAAATACTGTATATCTTTCATTGTTTATATGGCTTAGCAACAAAAAGGAAACAATGTTACCTTGTCAAAGTTCCTCTGCTTCTTGTCCAGGTTGGCAGCCAGCCCATTGGCCCTCTCCACATCAATCATGAGGTCCTCCACCTCACTCTGGAGCCTCTGTTTGGTTTTCTCAAGAGAAGCACACTTGGAATTCACTGCCTCAATTTGCTCCTCAACCTCCTGAAGACGCTGAGCCAGCTTTTTCCTGTTTGAAAAAAGTAAGATTTGTTTCCCACTGAAAGCAATTAAGTTGTTATGGTTTTGGTATTTTGTCTTGTATTTTTGTTCATTTATGTTGCCTGGTTTAGTTATTTCTGTATGTTTCCTGTGTTTGCATATTTATTCTGGATTTTTCTGTTCCCTGTTGTGTTGATCTGTCCTGTGTACTGTGGTCTGTGTATTTAGTTGTGTATTTCCCCGTTTATGTTCTGCTTCCTGTTTTATTTTTGATAGTCTGTTTTCTGTCATGTCTAGCTTTACTTTGTTTTCCCGCTTTTGTTGATTGTCCTGCCACGCCCTAATGTGTTTCACCTGTTGTACCACCTGTCCCTCGTTTGTTCATTACCTCTTGTATTTAACCCCCGTGTTCCCTTTGTCTCGTGTCAGATCATTTTGTGTCCTCGTGCCGTCTGTGTGTACCTCTCTGTGTTCTGTCCTGTGGATTTTCCAAGCTTTTGTTCTGTCGTTGTTTTTGTTTTATTAAAAATCATTGAGCTCACACCATCTCCTGCCTGCCGTCTCCCTCTGCATTTGGGTCCACCATCTCTCACCATGTCACAGAAGTGACCTAAAGCCTTAGTAACAATAATCTGCAGCGTGAGTTCTTGTATTTTGAGTGTTGCATTGTTGTTTGCTTTAAGCCTTAATATTCTTAGAGTAGCAAATATTTCAAAATAACAGATTTTGGAAAGGGGGATGGGAAATTTATAATCAGCCTAGGGTTCTTATTAATAGCTAGTTTTTAAAGATCTAGATGAACATATGAAGGCAAAGCTGTAAAATGTTTGCTCCAAAGTGGAGTTATGCTAAAATGATACACTGGCCATTGAATTGTTTGAATGTTACTCACTTGGCTTCCTCAAGCTCCTCAGTGCGCTGGATAGCATCAGTTTCATACTTAGCTCTCCACTGAGCCACCTCACTGTTGGTCTTGGACATTCCACGCTGCAGCTCAGCCTTGGCCTCTTGCTCCTCCTCAAACTGCTCCCTCAGCAGATCACAGTCATGGCGGGCTGATTGCAGTCCATGGGCAAGAGCATTTTTGTCCTGGTGTAAGAAATTTGATTGAATTTACAAAATTCCTGAATCCCAAACTAATAGTACCAATACACTTACTTAACAGTTTCTTACCTTAACCTCCTCTTCAATCTGTCTTTTCAGCTCCTCAATCTGTTGTGTGAATGCCTGTTTGCCTCTGGTCAGCTGGGAGACAAGAGCTTCTTTCTCTTCAACTTGACGGCTGAACTCACCTTGTGTGAAAGATGCCATGATACATTAGTTTGTGACACGTTTCTCAATAACATACACAACAGATCATTAACTGATAGCTTGTAGGTACCATTTTCTGTCAGGAGACGTGCTCTCTGTGCGCTTGTGTCATTGATTTGACGGACATTTTCATCATTCTTGGTCTTCAGTTCGCTGAGTTGGTCCTCTAGAGTACGGCACATCTTTTCAAGATTTCCCTAATGAGTAAATAGAGATGAGATCAGTGATCAGATTTTATCTATAACATGTACTTTTTTTACTATATTAATTTGGGTAATAAAAGAGCATGTAATGCATTGTGTACCTTTGCTTTAGCAACATTCTCCATGTTGCTGGAGAGGTCATCAATCTCCATCTTGTATTCACTCTTTTCCTTCTCAAGCTTCTGTTTACACGCTGGAGGTTGTCGATCTGCTCTCCCAGCTCAGCAACGCTGTCAGCCTGTTTCTTGCGAAGAGCAGCAGCAGTGGCTTCATGCTGCAGAGTGGACTCCTCAAGATCACAACGGAGCTTCCGGAACTCTGCTTCACGCTTCTTTTTCATCTCAATCTGAGCAGCAGTGGCACCACCGGCCTCCTCCAGCCTCTCACTGATCTCCTCGAGTTCCCTGGAGAGGTCAGCTCTCTGCTTCTCAACCTTGGCACGAGCAGCACGCTCAGCCTCAATCTCCTCCTCCAGTTCCTCAATACGAGCCTGTTGAATGTAGATATAAGGTCTTTCAGTAAACTTTCACTTTTAATACACAAAATTGGAAATATCAAATGTTTTCTGTAAAACCATATGTCACCTGGAGCTCCTTGATCTTCTTCTGAAGCTGAGCACCCATTGACTCATCTTCAACTTTTCTAAGGAGCTGACTGATTTCAAAGTCCTTCCTGTGAGAAGTTTAGATGAAGTACATAGAGTTCATGCAGTTGACCACATATTTTGAAAGAATGATTCTTGTGGACAAATTCAAAAACTGTTACTTTTTAATTTTCTCGTCAGCCTGCTGCTTCTCATTCTCAAGATCCATGATGGATATCTGGGCCAGTTTCAGATCACCCTCAAGCTTTCTCTTGGCTCTCTCAAGGTCCATACAGAGCTTCTTCTCTTGCTCCAGAGAACCCTCAAGCTGAAAAATAAGACCAATCCAAGAGACTTTGTAAACTTACATCATCCACTTGTTGCTCAAGCTTGGTCTTGGCCTTGGACAGAGTGTTGACTTTGTCTTCCTCAGCCTGCAGGTCATCCAGAGTCTGCTGATGAGCCTCCTGAAGGGCTTTCTTTTCCTTGGTCAGCTTAGCAATGCTCTCATCCTGAGAGGCCATCTCCTCAGTCAGGTTCTTCACCTTCTCATCATTATAATCTTACTTGATATGCTGGACAGATTATTACAGTTTTTCCTCTGGATTCTTTTAATGTGCAGGCAGAGATGGGGACTTTAGTCTGAGACTCGGACTCGAGTCGCACTTAAGTCACACAAACAGCTGACTTCAGACTTGACTCGGACTCGACCCAAAAGACTTCAGACTTGACTTGGGACTCGACCCAAAAGACTTCAGACTTGACTCGGACTCTAGCTTCGAGACTCGTCAATAACCTATTTTCATGCAATCATTTCTTTTTAAATCTAAATTGATTTATGTATTTCTATTTTCTTTTATTGGCGCATATACGTTGGGGAAACGCATGACGAGCTGCGTGTTCCTTGGCCTTTGCCGTAATGTGCAATGTACCCATGCGCTATGCGGCGCGCACACACATCAAAAAATGCAGCGACGATGGCGACACCAAGTCCTCCTGCAGTTGTGGCTTTTGTCATTAGTTTTGCTTACAATAACTTCATAAACGGTGGCAGTAAGCGAACAGCTACAGGCAAGGAGTGTGGCACCAAGATACATGACGCTGGATCAACAACATTGAACTTCATCAGACAGCTCAAAAAGCACCCAGATAGGTCAGTCACTCACGCTAATGTGAAAGAGACGTTACATTTGGCATATATCGCCACAGGTAACAAGCTAACCATCGCAAAGTGTTGTGCTAATGCTGGGGACAGGCAAATTGTATTGTTATAGTTGTATCCATATGATGTGACAGACTTAGGTTAATATTTCACCAGTAGCAGAAGATTAGACTATACAATGTCCTAAGTTGGAGACCCAATGTAAGTTATGGATGTAACAGTATTAAGCTTCACATCCACTCATGGCTGCAGTGCCCACATTTTTTTTCAGAAAAAAACATGATAGAAACGTTTAGTATTACTTTAGCTATTTCCCCCAAGAACACTACACATATGTCAGTTTTATGCAGATTTTATTAGTGGCAAGCAAAATAATTTCCCATATCCAGGGTTTTGAGAGAGCTAATTTAGAAGATCAAATGGTCTTCTTATTTCAGTTTAAGTGGCAATTGTTTAATTGAAATGTCTTCATTTTTTTCCAATTTATTTTCATTCCAATTTTTATTTTTCTTGTTGTTAAATAGCAATACGGAAAGTATCAGTTCTCACATGTTTGCACCATGGTTGGTGTATTCACTTTCAATACAGATGTTTTCCTCAAACTTTGAACACTGAAAAATGTAATGTATGAGGTTGGGCTTTACAGCCAGTTAGTAATACAGACAAACATGTATTCTTTGGTGCAGATACCAAAATGTTGAAAAATACAGTTGTGAAATTGAAACAGAGTCCTTAATATGTGTTTCTTCAGATTGCATTGCAGTAGACCCCATAAAGTTATCCTACAACTGATTTTGATACTGTACTGTATGGATGGTAGCTACAGGACATGCTTTGAATTCATAAGATTTAACAATACAGTGTTAGGGACAGATCAGACTTGAGACTTGTCTTGGACTTGGACTCATGGCAAAAGACTTGAGACTTGACTTGAACTTCCCCTCAAAGACTTGAGACTTGACTTGGACTTCCAAAAAATGACTTGTGAACATCTCTGTGTGCAGGTGGGGGAAGGGTTAATGTTAAGGTTGAAAATTAGTGGGGGTGCACTAGTAGCTACGCTACCGGCCTGTAGCAGCAATGAAAAATAGCAAAGGGTCAAATGCCTTTCCATTACATTACATTATGTAGTGTCCTTTCTCTCTAAGAACAAGTTTGGTTTCAGTCTTTGGGTGAGAATAAAATCTGTTTACTACCGTGAGTCCGTTCAGCTTGACATATATCAACCACAGCTAATGAACAATTCCAGATAAATAACGCACTTAGCAGTGCCTGTATCGCATCACATTTTTAACATAACCTGGAAAAGTTTGAAACAGTAAGTGAACACAGCCTGTTGTGTGAATACATCTCCTGCAGCAGGGGTGTAGCAGATGAACTGCAGGGTGCACACACTTCTTTTCTCATCGGGGGTCAAAGAAACAGTAAATTTCATAAATTCAGTCACCGTAACGGTATTTTCTAAGCCACTGTGGCTATTCTATTCCATGGGACCTGCGTGAGCGTGGCTTCCGTGACAGTTAGGCGTCAATGCTTTTGTCTCGGTTTATCACTCTGCATAAGGTGAAAATGCTGTACTCGTGCTGTTGTTTGGTTGTCATGACTTTGCGATTGATTGACGTCCTTGCACTGTTCCAGTCGCTCAACCTCAGCTCTGCAGAGTTGGGAAATTGGGACTTAATGAAAAAGTAAAATTCTGAAGCTGTGGCGCCAATAATTCTGCAGCGGCGGGTCTCCCCTCCAGAATGCATTTAGCGGGAAAACTATTATATACAAACCTCTCTGTGGCATGTTTTTCTTTTTCCACTTTGGCCAAGGTTAGCTCCAGGTCATCGATATCCTTCTTGAGCTCAGAGCATTCATCCTCCAGCTTTCTCTTCTTGGCAGTGAGCTCAGCATTGATTTCCTCTTCATCCTCCAGTCTCTCAGTTGTCTCTTTGAGTTTGGCCTTTGGAATCTTACTCTTGATAAGTCCCTCACATCTCTCTTCAGCATCATTCAGATTCTCTGATTCCTAGGTAAACATTTGAGAACAGATGGTGATGTTAGCACATACACTTTGATATGCATGAAAAAGCACAACTGTCTGTCGATGTGTACTTACAGCTGCTACTTGCAGCTGCAGATCATTTTTCTCCTGAATAAGGGACACCATCTTCTCCTCCAGTTCCTTCTTCTTGGCCAGGTCAGCAACCAAGTCAGTTTTCATCTTATCATAGTTCCCCTTCATATTTGCCAGCTCCTTCTCAGTTTCAGCACTCTTCAGCATAGGTTTGATCTTGTAATACACCTTCATCCATGGCCAGTGTTTGACATTCATGAATCAGCGGATGTTGTACTGGATGGAATATATGGCTTCCCTGCGGACAAGAAGTAGCTGTTATGGACACTATTGTTATTGATTTTTCGTACCATCATTCAGAATGAGCTGTTTTCAACATGCCTCCTCTCCGTCATCTTCACAAACTCCTTTCTCATGACATAACCACGGGCCAAAGCCTGAGTCATGGTGACCAGAGTTGCCAGTTTTTCATCTCTCATCTCCTCAAGGACACCCAGCAGACCGGTCTTGAACACCTGATCAAACACAAAATAAAAATGAATGTAGGATGAACTCAGATAGGGAATACTTCACACCCTGTAAAACAAAAAAACAAAAAACATTTTCACCTACTCCACATGGTTCAGGGCTTCTAAGGTGAAGGGTTTTGATAATGGCCACATGCCGGCTGCTCTGCCACTAGCCTAACAATAAATCACTTATTCCTTGGCGCCAAACTCTACAATCACGTAAGTAGTAGATATTTTGCTTTATTATTAACAGATATCATACATATATAATTAACAAAAAAACAAGCAAACACACTGGACTGAACAATCTAACCTCTTTGGCCATTATTCTACAGTAAAATAAAGAAAGCAAGGTCTTTACCTTTGTGTGTCCGAATTTGTACTCGTCATGTGGAACATCAATTGACCCAAGCAGCTTCTCTGAAGCCTTCTTGTTGTCAATGAAATGGCCGTCGGGGATGACACTGGCAGTCAGCACCTTGTACCTTGAGTTGTATGAGAGAGTTAATGGTCCGTGGGAGAATTTTCTTTTAATAATCTTTATCAAAATTGTTCTAAAATATCCATTGATACCTCTGCTTGAAGTCAGCATACTGGATTCTGCTGGGGAAACCTTTTCTGCAGATTCTGATACCCTCCAGCACACCGTTACACCTGAGCTGATGGATGACCAGGAAGTTCTCCATCAGACCTGTAAAAAAGACATTTCTTAATTATTTCTTTGAACAAATAGTCTTAGTTAAAGCAGCACAACATTAAGGAAACCATATTAACAAAACAAAACCGCTCCTTAAAGAATCTCTTAAGATTGTGTTCTCTATCTACCTGGAGTCTTTGACTCATTGGGAATCAGGCAGCGCACAAAGTGAGGATGGGTGCTCCTCAAGTTAGTCATCAGCTTCCCCAAGTTCTCCTGTAGATCCAAAATGGGGAGTCTCATCATGACATGTAATTAATTGTGAGTTTGAGCATAAACCGAGATATATACAGTATGAGATAAGTTTGCAATGTTATACCTTACCCTAAACTGTGAAGACACAGTCTGCATAGAACCACCCTTCTTCTTGCCTCCCTTCTTGGTAGTATCTGTTGATAGTTTTAATTAGACATGTTTCGTTAGGATGACAAATAAAATTGACATTAACACTTGCTACAGTTACTTAAACATATACAGTATAGCCTAAAAACATGTTCTAGTTTACTGCAATTACTACCATACCCTCAACGAGAGCAGGGAAGCAGAGAGCCAGCAGTTTCACTGGGGATTTCTGGTACAGCTGACAGACGGAGTCATTCAGTGGATCCTTGTTCTTTTCCAGCCAGCCAATAATATTGTAGTCCACGGTACCGGCGTATTGCACCAGGGAGAAGTGGGCCTCAATCTTGCCTTTTTTGGGGGGCTTAGGCTTCTCAAATGCTTTGGTTTTTCCAAGATGCTGGTCATACAGCTTGTTCTTGAAGGATGTGTCTGTGGCTTTGGGAAACATGCACTCCTCTTCAAGGATGGAGAAGATGCCCATGGGCTTGAAGAAAGTGGGAAGAAGTATGTCACATCTATTCAAATTAAGAACAATTATACATAATCACAAAATGATTACCTTTTCAATGAGCTCAATGCAGGCAGCCAAGTCCATGCCAAAGTCAATGAACTCCCAGACAATACCCTCCTTTTTGTACTCCTCTTGCTCCAGGACAAACATGGTGTGGTTGAAAAACTGTTGCAGTTTCTCATTGGTGAAGTTGATGCACAGCTGTTCCAAGGTGTTGAACTGTGAGGGGACAATTAACCAGTATAATCTCTCGCAGGGCAATAAGCATGATTCTGTCATGAAAAGTATCTGATTCTGAATTGTTGGAAATGAAGCTTACGTCAAAGATTTCAAAACCAGCAATATCCAGGACACCAATATAGAACTGTCTTGCTTGTTTAGTGTCCAACATCTGGTTAATACGAACGACCATCCACAAGAACATCCTCTCATAGATAGCTTTGGCCAGGGCTGACACTGAGTTCATCACCTGAATAAAAACAAGGATGTGATTTGATCTTTTCATAAAATCATTGGTATTGATTTCTGGTATTTCTTCTAAATACTTAAGTACTTAAAAAGGCAGGAATTTGTGTGTGAGTCAGTCTGTCTGGTTTTCCGTTTTAATGTGGTGACTCGAAAATGCGAAAGGTGTTACACACATATAAACGGATTTTAGTAAGAGAAAACTCAATAAAATAGCGTACATGATGCTAACAAGATTTTCTTTGCTGACAATAGATATTAAACAAAAGCCAGGCACCACATGGTGTTCGGCAAAGCCTTTCTTCCTCCTGGCAGCTGCCTCCTCAGACAAACTAACCCAAGGTCCGGTTCTGCATCTACCTGTACCATGGATGTATAATAAGAATGGCCGGTACCCTGTCACTGACATTTGCACAGAGCAGATGGGATTACTTAATGTAGTGGAATGATTTTACCAGGGAGAGCAGCGTGAACACAAGGAGTAATCACTCTAACAAAAACAGCATCCTTTACCTCTCAGCCTTTCTCTAACTGGCATGTTGTGTTGGCAGTGTTAGAACTAGGCCTAGTCAAAACGTTTTTTTCCGTAGTACATTTTTTTATCACCACACACAGTTCTGCATTCTGATGTCTACTTAAAGTAAAGAGTAAAAGACAGGAATTATCAGCAGAATGTACTTACATACTTACAAAATAATGCTGCATAGTGTAATGATGAATAATTTTGTGAGGAAAAATCTTAATCTGCAATGTAACCAGTAATATTTCTCTGTCAGGGAAATGTAGCAGTATGTTTTCCTCTGAAGTAGGACACAGTAAGTCAGAACTGCTGTTGATTTGCCCATTTTTAAGTGCTTTGTAAGTTATTTATCAGTACAATGATTTAGGATTGTAACATATCCTATATTTTTCATATCTGAACATCATAATAAATCTACAGCTGTTTGTGGCCCTTTTACCTTGGGCCCACAGGCAATGGTAAAGTTTGCTCTTGATATTCTCCCCCCTGAACCAGTGTATTTCAAAAGTGTTTCTGACCATGAGGAGTCGTGGTTTGGGTATGTGATGCAACTTTGTCATGGCAGGTGTATTTGCTCAGGACCCAAGGAAGCGCAGTGTGAGCATTAAGTTGATTGTATGGGGGATTCTCGAGAAAGCTACAAGCACCAACACCACAGGCCAAGCAATCGGCCTGAACGGGCACCTCACTAGTGAGGTAAATAATACAAAAGATCTAATAATAAAAAATGACATCTAAGACGGTCCTAGACTTATTCTACATTATGTATTTAGCATTCAGTGTGTAAAACTCTTAAAGTAACAATATATTTAACACTGCCTTTGTATTCTAATTTCCAATAAACCATTTGCTACATTAATTTAGTAAAACTAACATAACTAATATGTTTTTAAATAGTAGGATATTGATGATTCATGTTTACCTGAGGTACAGTCTGTCGCTTGGTGACATACTCATTTCTGACCTTCACTCTGGGATAGCACAGAGCCTTGAGCATGTCAGCGGAGTTCAGACCCAGCAAGTAAGCAACCTTGTCAGCCTCTGAAAATAGTTTAGAAATTTCCATCATGATGTAAACAGACACCAGTGGGATTTATTTCTCTTTTTCCCAAGCGATACACTCTGAGCTGACATTAAACACTCACCCTCTGTGCCATCAGGCTCAGCCTGCTCCTCACGCTGCTTCTGCTTGAACTTCATGTTACCATGGTGGAGCACAGCACCAGTCATCTTATAGATGCTCATCTTCTCTTCATTACTGAAGCCCAGAATATCAATAGCGTTCTGGGTTCAAAAGAGGTCCACACAAAACATAATAACTTTAGGAAAATGCAATTGCATTTAATGCAAAAAATGTTTTTAAATATTTTGAAGTGAAGATCACTCACATCAGTGGCTTCCAGCTCAACTTTGTCATCAATGCTGGCCACAGTGATCTGACCCATGCTACACATGGGATAGTCGTAGGGGTTGGTGCTGATGAGTGCCATATCTGGAGATCAAAAAAAAGAATGAAAATGTCAGAACATTTGTTCCATATGAAAAGAGGGTAAATAATGTGCAACACCAATCTGTTTACCAATCAGCTCGGGCATGTGGCCAGTCATCATCTGGAAGAAGATGTGATAGCCTCTTTCATCAGAAAGCTGGAATGTCACTCTAGACTTCTCCAGCAGATCTACAAATATTGTTCATAAATTCCAGTCTGGCCAATTCTCAATTCCAGTCGTTTGTATGTACTATGAGTATTATTACTTACATGTCTCAATATCAGCACTAGCCAGTTTGCCAGTTGCGCCGAAATGGATTCTGATGAATTTACCCTGTTTGGATCAAAGGATTTTTATTGTCCCTCCACATTGTCAATCTGTGACAAGACCTTTTCTAATGTGTAGAAATTGTTCCATACTTACAAAACGAGAAGAGTTGTCATTCCTAATAGTTTTGGCGTTACCATAGGCTTCCAGCAGGGGATTGGCTGCATTAATCTGATCCTCCAGTGACACTTATAATCCAGGTTTAGAATTATTGTCAAGAAATGACTTCATTTTTTTCCCCTGGAAAAATATTCAATAGAGAAAGGACCCTGAATTGTAATTATACAGTAACATACCTTTGAGTCGTCCTTCGGTCCACCAACTGCGATTGTTGCAAAGTACTGGATGACACGCTTGGTGTTCACAGTCTTTCCAGCACCAGATTCTCCACTAGGTATAGATACAGATGTATAAGATTTGATCAAGATATTGAACTTTGTTAAACAAAGTCTACAAATGTAAATGTAAGAAACTTACGTGATCAAGACAGACTGGTTCTCCCTATCTGTTTAAGCAAAAACAAAATTATTAATCATGATTTACTGCAACAGAAACGTCATATATGGATAAATTGTTCTGGTAATGACTTACCAGTTTGCATGAACTGAAAAGCGTTGTCAGAGACAGAGAAGATATGGGGTGGAGCCTCCATACGCTTCTTGCCTCTATAGGCGGCTACACATTCAGCATCGTACACTGGGAGCCACTTGTAGGGGTTCACAGTAACACAGAACAACCCAGAGTAGGTCTGAAAGTGATCAAAGAGATTCAACAGTTAACTTTATGTTTTCTACAAGTTTAGCAATTTGCAATAGTTCTCTTTTCTCATTAGGCAGATTGTCTTACGTAGCTCATCCATGCTGCATAACGCTCTTTGAGGTTATACAGCACAGAGGCTTCATTGAGATGGGTCATCATGGCCATGTCCTCAATCTTGTCATACTTGGGAGGGTTCATTGGATAGACGTCAGCTTCTTTCACTGTCCTCTCCTGGAATAGAACATTTGTCACAATGAGAACTGATCATATTGATTCTCCTAGTTGACTCTGACTTCATGATACCAACCTCCTTAGTGGTCAGGACTTCAACGGTGACTTTGTCACCATCTTTCTTGAGGATTTTCCCCTTCAAGTACAGCTCCTTGACATCGGCCACGTAGCAGGCACTCTTGGCATCAAATGGTGCAGTTTGAGCCTCAATTCTCTCCCTTTCTGGATTACAAAGGTAAATGGCAGCTTTGCGATAAGTGGCCATCTCTGCGTCTGTACTCATTGTGGTGGCTGATTTCTGTTAGATAATTACAAAGTAAGTGCCATCTTAGAGTTTTTAAGTCCATGCAATTAAACTTTTCTGTTCACTGCTCATTTATATCATGGGTAATATGTGTTTTTTCTAGAGTATTCATTTATAGTACGGATAATGATGTGTATGAGGTCATGGGCATGAGGGAGGTGTGTAAGTGTGCATATTTTATATTTTATTATGTATTTCTAAGCTGCAAACTGGATTGCTTCAACCAAGTTTTAGTTGTGTAAAAATTTGCAATGACATTAAATATATATCTATCTATCTTAAACAGCACTTAAAATGTTGATGTATAGGAAATATATCTACACTGAAACCATGTCTTTGTTTCATTACAATTTGGCTTTGAATCACGAACTGGCTCAATCCTTTTCAGACTAGGTTATTACTGAGAATAAATACTAACCTATTGTTTGGTTCTGTCAAAATTTGTGGATGAATTACTGCAGACATTCAATAAATGAGACATTTTGCAAATGTATTAAATGCTTATAAAAAAAGACAGTTCATATTTAAAAGTTGTCCTTACCTGACCTCTCTGTCAACAGTAATCCTTCTCAAAAGGTCCGGTTCTTCTTTTTAGAGTAGGTGTCAAAACAAGATGCACTCAAATGATCTCAAGCTGATGAGAACATAGCCGCAACCGCAAGTAGGAACTCCCAGGTCTTCTGTGTCACACACTGTGTCCACAAGTAGCTTTTATATTAAATCATTTTTTGATGACACCCCAAAAGTTAAATGTGGTAAGCATACCAAATGTGGTATCGGAGATAGGCAGATATTTGTTGCGATTAAATATCCTGTTTCAGGTTTCTGTGAATATGGCCAGGTCTTGAGTTGATTTTTGCTTACTCGGGACGGTAATTAAAGTTTGTCTGTCAAGCAATAAAAAAAAAAAAAAAAAAAATGTAATTCATTACATGCCTCATGATTTATCTAAATTAATCTCATATCAAAATCTAAATCAAATGGATTTTGATTGTTAGATGAGAACTAGTGTGTGTCCTGATCCTTTGATCTCTTATCACACTAATACACACACACACAGTGTGCAGCATTGAGAGAGAGAAAGGTCCAGTGACGATTTGGCAGTCTACTAACTTGTAGCTCTCATTACTGATGTTTAATTTCCAGAAATAAATTGAGACCAGTCACATTATGGTCAGTGAACTACATAACGACACTACATTGCAACATGTCTCAGGCAGTAATAGTTCAACTCGGTCTCCAAAAAAATTACTAGAGACCTAGCAGTTGCCCTACATACATACACATTTTAATTATGCATTTTATTTATATAGTTAGTAGAGTAGACGATGTCTTGAAATTGCTAGGGTTTTATTTTTAGGGCATGAGCGCCGACATTGAATGGATACTTTTTAATATTTGTTCTGAAAAACCAGAGGTTTGAATATCTATTAGTGCACATTATGTCCATAAGGCGCAAACCAATACAACGGGGGACAAACTACTTGTGTAACATTAGTATTCTTTCCCTCTCTCTCTGGAGCATGCAGGAGACAGGACAGGCTGCGGATTCCACCGCCATCATGGAGCTGTTCATAATTTGGTCATAAACAACTGAGTCTCTTGCTGTTCCATGAATTTGTATGCCAACATTTTCTCATTGTCTTTACAGTTAAAGATTTACATTAGCGTCTTTTGTGTCATCTTCTTCTTTGCCCTCGTTGTTTGTTTACTTTCGGTACCAGCAGCATGATAGAACGTCATCAACATGCCCACTCTCTCACTGTGATTTTTCTTCCTGACCGGCTTCATGTACATGCCAATAATGAGTTATCCTCATTTGACAAACATCCAAATTACTTGACATTTACATTGTTTGGTCCACACTTGATATAGACCAACAAAATGCATGTTTAGTTCATATTTACTAACGGTGTGGCAGCCTTTTTTAAAAAATTATTTTATTGGTGATATAGAACAGGACAGAACAAACATGCCAACAAATACCATCAAACAATGACAAGGGAAACAAAACATAGGTGTCATAGTGGTATAAAGAACAGACAGTAACACAAACGAATTAAGTTGAATGAAAGAGTTATCAGCATTGGGTGGGGAAGGAAGAGAAGGAAAAGGGAGAAGAAAAAAAATTAGATTAAAATAAATAAGCCTTTTTGTGCTTTTAGCCATGAAACAGGAAGTAGTTACAATACATAGTATCCATCGCCCCACACTCTGCGCACTGTTCGATTATCTGGCAAATGCATGGCCATGTCGACTGTCGTACAGGCGAGATGCTGGTCGACATGGCCGTGCATTTGGCAGGGGTGCGATGGTCCAGTCATCGCTGCTTGCAGCTTTAATTAGGGTTCAAACCCCGAAGGGATACAGTAGAACCCTTTTGTTTTTGCTCCGGTTTGTTATGAGGGGTCCAAGCCCGAGGGGGCTGGGATTCTACGTATGCAAGGCAACGTGGATCCCAGTACCAGCGGTGCTGGGAACCCAAATGTAATGCATTTTGGTTTATTTTTTTCAAATTCCCCCTAGGCCATGCGTCTGATCTGCACGAAACTTGGCACATAGCATCTCAAGTTATCAAAATAATTTTACTCTTAAAAACTATTTACTTACTATATTTCCTGGCTTAGCAGGAAATCATCAACATTGTAACATGTCTTCAGTATGTCTTTAGGAATAGGTCTACGCAAGGATTTAGAGCTCAACCCGTAGGGGGCGCCACAAATATACTACAAAACCTTTTCATGAGTTTCTGTGGGCTGGAACGAGCTACAGACATGAAAATTGTCACCATAACTGATGATGTGCTAATGCTTCCAAATATGATGCCATTTAACCTTAAGGTGCGGTATAACTTAGGCCAAAACTTTGAAAGACCACGTCCCTCATAGGGTGAATCCGATTGACTTGAAATGTCTCACACAAATCCAGCTCAATGTGCTCCATAAAAAAAGTCTTAGACAATAAACATTTGCCATGATTTTCTTTTTGATAATTTGCATAATGTTAAACAGACTGAGATACACATTTCTACTATAAATGAGCAAGATTGTTAAAAAAAACAAAACATGGTCGCCATCAATCAAAGAACTTCGCAAAGGGTAGGGCTTGGCAGGCAATCGGCCATAACTCACAGTTTGTCCAATCATCATAAAATGTGTAACTAGGGCTGGGTATCGTTCAAAACTTTTCAATACCAATACCGTGACTTTGGTACCGGTTCCTAAACAATACTTTTTTCAATACTAATTTTATAAAATATGTTATAATAAAAAGAAATTACAACATTACACATAACGGCACAATTATTTTTATTGGCCTAATGGCGCTTACCCACTGCTAGGACCAGCTCTACTCAACTCTACTTGGCCGCGGTGCCCCATCCTCCTTTTTCCATTGCAGATTTAGTACCGCCTCATGCATGAGGCGAGCGTGGCTGGTCGTCCGCAGGAAACTGCCGTGATCAAACGCGACACACACAGAACATTGAAGGTGTGTTATTTTTGATTCTCTGCATGTGGCTGTTGCCACAGCCAGATGACAAATTTAGTTTCAAATTAAGCTGGAGGCAGCAACACAAACACCGCTGGCTAAACTATTTAAACTATACGGTTTTGTTCAGGACACCCCCGTCTGTCGATGACGCAGTGATTAGTGACTATTCTCTCTGACCAATCAGTAGTCTGCATGTTTTCACGTCACCTTTGGTGACGGCCGAGCAGACGACGGGTCAGCTGGGCTGAAGACAGGCGACGAGTCAGCTGGGCTGAAGACAGGCGACGAGTCAGCTGGGCTGAAGACAGGCGACGAGTCAGCTGGGCTGAAGACAGGCGACGAGTCAGCTGGGCTGAAGACAGGCGACGAGTCAGCTGGGCTGAAGACAGGCGACGAGTCAGCTGGGCTGAAGACAGGCGACGAGTCAGCTGGGCTGAAGACAGGCGACGAGTCAGCTGGGCTGAAGACAGGCGACGAGTCAGCTGGGCTGAAGACAGGCGACGAGTCAGCTGGGCTGAAGACAGGCGACGAGTCAGCTGGGCTGAAGAAAGACGGCCAGGCAACGGGAACAGAGGTAAACTGGGGTGCCGACAGGACACGAGGGGCAGGAGTAGGTCTGACCGCCGACAAAACACAGGGAGCAGGAGCCTCAGGGACACCGGGGAACGACCGTCTCTGAGGCAGCTCAGGCTCGGGTACACAGGTCAGCTCAGGCTCGGGTACACAGGTCAGCTCAGGCTCGGGTACACAGGTCAGCTCAGGCTCGGGTACACAGGTCAGCTCAGGCTCGGGTACACAGGTCAGCTCAGGCTCGGGTACACAGGTCAGCTCAGGCTCGGGTACACAGGTCAGCTCAGGCTCGGGTACACAGGTCAGCTCAGGCTCGGGTACACTGGTCAGCTCAAGCTCAGATACACAGGTCAGCTTAGGCTCAGGAACACAGGTCAACCCAGGCTCAGGAACACAGGTCAACTCAGGCCCTGGAGGAAAAACAGGCCTGGAGACAGGGCCGAATTCCCTCGCCGTAGCCTGCCTGCGCATCTCCATAAGGTGCCTAGCGAAGGCAGGATCTTCCTCATGAGACCGTGAAAAAATTCTAGCAGAAATTCCTCCTCATGGTCCATGGGGTGAAAAATCAGCACAAACTTGACAACTGCTGGGTCCATCTTTGGTCAGATTCTTCTGTCAGGATGCAGCGAAGGTTTGGACCCAAATGCAGTTCAAACTGAGATTTATTCCAGTTAGGAAAACCACTACAGGCAGCACACAACATGAACTACACACTAACAGAACATAAGAATCCAACAACAGACAAGGGAAACAGAGAGACTAAATACACAGGATAATGAACACTAACAAGGGACAGGTGATACATACAGGTGGAACACATCAGGGCGGGGCAGAACAATCAAACAGGCAGAAAAACAGAAAACAGGAAGTAATTTAGACAAGACAAGGGAGAACAAACAGATTTCAAAATAAAACAGGAAACGAAAAGTCAAATCGTGACAAAATTATGAAACTCAATAATCAATCAATAAGGAAATCAAGATTAAATATTTAGAAACAACAAAAATATTACTATTTTTTTAACTATTTTAGTTAGCCCTTATTCTAGGCTACTCCTCTTTTTTTATCTGACACTTTTTTCCACTTGTCACATTCTGTAGCTGGATGCATTTTAATCATCCTCCTGAGCCTGCCTCTTGTAGGCCTTGACTTTGAGCTGCAACTTGTAAACTAGATCCTGCAGCCTGGCAAAGATTTATTGAATTGATATTATTTTGAATTAAGCAGCCTATTAATTCATGTTAATTTTCATGTTGGGAGTACTGTAGTCTCGCATTGCCAGTCCTCCACAGTGCTGCGGAGGAGGGTCTGGCGAATCCACACAGCATTCCGGGATGGGAGAAAAACGTGCTATGGTTTGTTGGCATTTCTTTAAACGGCAACTATTATATAGCGTTTTCAGGTTCATACTTGTATTTTGTGTTTGTACTAGGACATGTTTACATGCTTTAATGTTCAACATACACTTTATTTGTCTCATACTCATACTACCCATGGCTGCTGCACCTGTATTCACCCTATTAGGGGTGGGAAAAATAAAAGATTCTTAGATGCATCGTGATTCTCTCTAGAACGATTCAATGCTTATCAGATATCAATGATTCTGATAAGTTAATAATTTTTTTTTAAAGGTGTTGATTTTTATTTAAAAGTTACTGTCTCCAGACAAGTACAAATCAGAAAACAGAGTGACTGAAAGATGATGGCATAATGGACAACAACACACCAAAATGGACAAAAGATAGAAAAAAAAATACACATAAGACATACATAAAATAATTAGCATGCAGCTACTTAATACATTTAGTTAGCAGTATGCTAACGTTAGATTGTAGTGGAATGAAGCCGCACTTTCTACCGTCAAAAATTGCAGATGAAGGCTTATGAACCAAATACTACTCAATTGGACATGTTTCAGCAGTTATGCGACCCGAAATTGTGGAGAATTTAACAACATTGGCAGCCCAGAGGACATTGTTTACTGCCGTTAGCATGTAGCTCCTATAGGTAGCAATGGACACTAATAGAGTAAATCAGCACTTTCTACAGTCAACTGTTGAAACTGGAGCATTTAGAACAGTTGTAAATCTCAACGTTTTAGCTCACAGAGATTAGTCTAAAATACGTTTACCTAATTATTTGATGTTTTGGCCACGTTTACATGAAAATCCGAGATTATAACATTGTAGATATGACAGAAAATACGGAAAAAAATATGTCCACTTTAAACCAATCACAATCGTTTTCGGCGGCACTAAGCGCCAGACAGAGCAACAGTGCCTCTGCAAAATAGCCTCTGGGAGGAACTTGTTTTGGTGAAAAGTGTACGTTCAAAGGTTGTTTCAGTCGTGCAACAGAAAACTCAGATTCAACAGATGGTCTAGCTAGCTGTCTGCATTTACCCTGTAGAGATCTGAGGAGCAGTTAGTCCTCATAAATCGACCAGAGTTCAAAATGCCAACACAAAGAAAAGTGCTCTCAGACAGAGATTATTATTATTGAAGTTCTTTTGGAATGTCTTGGCTGTCCTCAAATGCCTATACATGCAGATTTGGTGCACGCTTACAAGTTTTTTATACCACAGATCTCAAATGTTACGGATTGTTACATCAGGTGTTATTGGTTATTATTGACTTTAAAACAGCCCCCACCATATGAATTAAAAAAAAAAAGTTTGCAGTGTACTTTATGTTGTAGCCAGCCATTACACTAAAGGCTTTTGATTAGCTGCGTCACAAATTTCATATTGGCGCTCTCTCAGAGGACCAAGATCAAAAGAACACGGACAATGCAATTTGAAATCCAAACCTGTTTTATTTGGCTATATTTGATATCATATTATATGATCAAAAACAGCCCGTCCACTGAACTTCTTTACTCAGCTGCCTCTTTTCCCTAGAAAAATAAAAACAATTAATGAATACATCCATACAGTGGATATGTGCTTACATACTGTTCACATCATACTCTGTAAAAGTTTTATCTGTTATTTATTATATAAGGCTTAAGGGAATCATGGTCATTTTTTTCAGTAATGCGTGACATTAATTACAGTAGGAGGAATTTCATTTGGTTACATTTTTATAAAGCTGACATGCAAATATTTACCTTGCCAGAGTCACGGCTCTTTGCTCTCAACTTGTTGACCTGAGACTCTGCGATGTCAGCGCGCTCCTCAGCCTCCTCCAGCTCATGCTGCACCTTCCTGCACTTGGACAGATGAGTGTTGGCCTGCTCCTCCTAAAAAACATAGAGATTGACATTTTGAAATCATACTTAAGGTCTACTTTGTAAGCTTTCAGAGTTGAAAAAAAATAAAAATAAAATAAATATATATATATATATATATATATATATATATATATATATATATATATATATATATATATATATATATATATTGTCCTTACCGCCTCCTCAGCCTGCCTCTTGTAGGCCTTGACTTTGAGCTGCAACTTGTCAACCAGATCCTGCAGCCTGGCAACGTTTTTCTTGTCCTCCTCAGTCTGTTGAAGTTTATTTATTTGTAAGTGAAGGTGTTTTGGTTGTTAAGTTGATTTGTATGTTAACTATCAAAGTGACTGTACCTGATAGGTGAGCTCCTTCACCCTCCTCTCATATTTGCGGACACCCTTAATGGCATCTGCTCCACGTCTCTGCTCAGCTTCAACCTCTGCCTCCAGTTCACGCACCTTCAATGAACAATAAGGAAATAAGTATCCATCCTTTTTTTTTCTTTTTTAGTTCAGCTCTACAAATTATTTCTTTCTTTCTTACTCTGGACTCAAGTTTCTGGAGCTGCTTCTTGCCACCCTTCATGGCCAGGTTCTCAGCCTCATCCAGGCGGTGCTGCAGGTCCTTAACAGTGACCTCCAGGTTCTTCTTCATCCTCTCCAAGTGAGCACTGGTATCCTGCTCCTTTTTCAGCTCCTCAGCCATCATAGCAGCCTAGAAGAGACAACATAAAATGGTAATTAGAGGCCCCAGTCTCCCCTTTATAAGTCAGTGTAGCATAAGCATGATTTTGAAGCTGTTATGAAAAGATAAAAGAGTTACATAATGGTGCTGTAATTATATCATTAAAAAACACATTAGAGTAAAAGTGAGAACAATTAAAATGTAAACCCACATCAGTGATGGCCTTCTTGGCCTTCTCCTCTGCATTCCTTGCTTCCTGAACAGTGTCATCCACTTCACCCTGGACCTGGACCAGGTCAGACTCAAGCTTCTTCTTGGAGTTCAGAAGGCTTGTGTTCTAAAAGGCAAAAAGATTTAGGCACTTTAGTCATCACATGCCTGATTTTCACATGTTATTTGCAAAGTCATTACATTTTTGAATCATTGAAGAAATGATTGGGCTCGTTCACCTGAGAGTGCAGAAGTCCAACACGCTCACTGGCGTCCACCAGCTCCTGTTCAGCTATTTTGCGACTTCTCTCCGTCTGTTCCAGAGCAGCTCTAAGTTCCTCAATTTCAGCTAACATGAGACCGTTTCTGCGATCCACCATAGCAGCTTGTTCTTTGTACTCCTCCTGGGCTCTGACAGCATCATCAAGGTGCAGTTGTGCATCCTAGTGAAAAAATATCAGGAAAGTATTCACATGAATGCCACAAGACCTGTACTGATCAAAGTCTGTGCAACAACTCTTTGTCTAACAATACCTTCAGCTGTGCCTGCACATCCCTCAGCTGCTTCTAGGACTCAGCAGCCTGGCGATTGGCGTGGCTCAGCTGAATCTCCATCTCATTCAGGTCTCCCTCCATCTTCTTCTTGATTCTCAGGGCATCGTTTCTGCTCCTGACCTCAGAATCCAGATTACTCTGCATGGAGTCAATCACCCTCTGGCTGTTCCTCTTGATCTGTTCCATCTCCTCATCTTTCTCTGCCAGCTTCCTGTCCACCTCACCCTTAATCTGGTTGAGCTCCAGCTAGACACGCAGGATCTTTGACTCCTCGTGTTCCAGAGTTCCCTGATGAGATCAAATAATAAAATGTTGATTTCTGCCTTTAAACATTTTAAAGTATATTTGTACATGATTGGGATTTTTCTCAGAAGATGTCCCCGGAAAAGAAGTACCTCAGCCTCTTCAAGAGCTGTCTGGATCTCAGCCTTCTCGGTCTCCACCTGCTTCTTGGACTTCTCCAGCTCATGGATGCTCTTGCCAGTCTCACCAATCTGTTCAGTCAGATCTGAGATCTCCTCTGCAGAAAGATACATGTGTTTTATATTGTTAAGCCTTAAAACATAAAATATATACACTTTATTTTATAACGTGTTGAATACAATGAATACAATGTAACTTTTACATAGTGTAGAACTCACGTTGCAGGTTCTTGTGTTTTCACGCTTCATGGTCTCCAGCTGATCCAGAGATTCCTCATAAGAGTTCTTCATCTTGAACAGCTCAGTGCTGAGAGAACGAGTCTCCTTCTGTGCTCCCTCGAGCTCTGCCTGACCCTCCTCGAACTTCTGTTTCCACTCTGCCAACACCTGATTAACACCATTTATACTGTTCAGTTGGTTATTCAGCAATAGGAACCCACATAAATACAGTATATCTTTCATTGTTTGTGTGGCTCGGCCACACAGAGTAAACAATGCTACCTTGTCGAAGTTCCTCTGCTTCTTGTCCAGGTTGGCAGCCAGTCCATTGGCCCTCTCCACATCAATCATGAGGTCCTCCACCTCACTCTGGAGCCTCTGTTTGGTTTTCTCAAGAGAAGCACACTTGGAATTCACTGCCTCAATCTGCTCCTCAGCCTCCTGAAGACGCTGAGCCAGCTTTTTCCTGTTTAAAAAAAGGTAAGATTTGTTTGCCACTAAAACCTATGAAGTTACCTGAAGCCTAAGTCACATGAATCTGCACTGTGAGTTCTTAAAACATTATGTAACAGTTAGAAAAATCCATATACGACATACAAACAACGTATCGGCTAGATCATAAAAACACTTTTCATTTCCGAATTTGCATCTCAGAATGTGGCGCTAATATTACATTTAAGGACTAGACATTTAAGTCTTCACAACAACAGATATTATTTTTGAGTTTAACCTACTGGTTCAACACGGGTGTCGTTGTGGTTTGTCTAAAAACTAAATATTATTTTTCAAATTAACAGGGGTTGGAAAAGGGGGGCTTTGGGGTTAAATTTGTAATTTGCCTAGTCAAATATTTGAGCGATTATGGTAATAACATTTTTTTAAGGATCTGAATGAACATATGAAAACAGAGCTGTAAAATGTTTGCTCCAAATTGAAATGCTAAACAAACATTTAAAAATTGAATTGATTAAATGTATTTAATGCAAGTATTGTATACAAGCGAGGCAGTTGTCAGTTGAGTTATGCTAAAATGCTACACTTCTGAACTGGTCATTGAATTGTTTGACTGTTACTCACTTGGCTTCCTTAAGCTCCTCAGTGCGCTGGATAGCATCAGTTTCATACTTAGCTCTCCACTGAGCCACCTCACTGTTGGCCTTGGACATTCCACGCTGCAGCTCAGCCTTGGCCTCTTGCTCCTCCTCAAACTGCTCCCTCAGCAGATCACAGTCGTGGCGGGCTGATTGCAGTCCATGGGCAAGAGCATTCTTGGCCTGGTGTGAGACATATGAATGAATTTACAAAATTCGTGAATCCCAATCTAATAATGCCAATACACACTCACTTAACAGTTTCTTACCTTAACCTCCTCTTCAATCTGTCTTTTCAGCTCCTCAATCTGTTGTGTGAATGCCTGTTTGCCTCTGGTCAGCTGGGAGACAAGAGCTTCTTTCTCTTCAACTTGACGGCTGAACTCACCTTGTGTGAAAGATGCCATGATACATTAGTTTATATCATTTTTTTCAAAAACATACACAACAGATCATTAACTGATAGCTGGTAGATACAATTTTCTGTCAGGAGACGTGCTCTCTGTGCACTTGTGTCATTGATTTGACGGACATTTTCATCATTCTTGGTCTTCAGTTCGCTGAGTTGGTCCTCTAGAGTACGGCACATCTTTTCTAGATTTCCCTAAGGAAAAGAGATGACATCAGTGATCAGATTTCATTCATAATATTAAGTACAATATTTACTATACTTGTTTAGTTAATAAAAAAGCATTCCATGCATTGTGTACCTTTGCTTTAGCAACATTCTCCATGTTGCTGGAGAGATCATCAATCTCCATCTTGTATTCACTCTTTTCCTTCTCAAGCTTCTGCTTTACACGCTGGAGGTTGTCGATCTGCTCTCCCAGCTCAGCAACGCTGTCAGCCTGCTTCTTGCGAAGAGCAGCAGCAGTGGCTTCATGCTGCAGAGTGGACTCCTCAAGATCACGACGGAGCTTCTGGAACTCAGCTTCACGCTTCTTGTTCATCTCAATCTGAGTAGCAGTGGCACCACCGGCCTCCTCCAGCCTCTCACTGATCTCCTCGAGTTCCCTGGAGAGGTCAGCTCTCTGCTTCTCAACCTTGGCACGAGCAGCACGCTCAGCCTCAATCTCCTCCTCCAGTTCCTCAATACGAGCCTGTTGAATATAGATGTGATGTATTTCAGTAAACTTTCCCTTTTAATACACAAAATTGCAGAAATGTTCAGTGTATCGCAATATATCACCTGGAGCTCCTTGATCTTCTTCTGAAGCTGAGCACCCAATGACTGCTCATCTTCTATCTTGCTAAACAGCTGACTGATTTCAAAGTCCTTCCTGTAAGAAGTATATATGAAATACATAGAGTTCATGCAGTTGACCAAAATTGTTAAAAGAATGGTTATACAAATTGAAAAATGTAGTTACTTTTTTATCTTCTCATCAGACTGCTGCTTGTCATTCTCAAGATCCATGATGGATTCCTGGGCCAGTTTCAGATCACCCTCAAGCTTTCTCTTGGATCTCTCAAGGTCCATACGGAGCTTCTTCTCTTGCTCCAGAGAACCCTCAAGCTAAGGAATAAGACGTGTTTTTAACCATCACATTCAACAAGAGTCTTGCTTTGCCAATCTAAGAGACTTTGTAAACTTACATCATCCACTTGCTGCTCAAGCTTGGTCTTGGCCTTGGTCAGAGTGTTGACTTTGTCTTCCTCAGCCTGCAGGTCATCAAGAGTCTGCTGATGAGCCTCCTGAAGGGCTTTCTTTTCCTTGGTCAGCTTAGCAATGCTCTCATCTTGAGAGGCCATCTCCTCAGTCAGGTTCTTAACCTAGGTGTGCAAGAAATAGCTTGTGTTTTAACAGTAATGATTATAGTCTTACTTAATCAGATAGACAGATTATTATTTACGAACCTTGTTCTCTGTGGCATGTTTCTCTTTTTCCACTTTGGCCAAGGTTAGCTCCAGGTCATCAATATCCTTCTTGAGCTCAGAGCATTCATCCTCCAGCTTTCTCTTCTTGGCAGTGAGCTCAGCATTGATTTCCTCTTCATCCTCCAGTCTCTCATTTGTCTCTTTGAGTTTGGCCTCCATCTGAATCTTACTCTTGATAAGTCCCTCACATCTTTCTTCAGCATCATTCAGATTCTCTGATTCCTAGGTAAAGATATGAAAACAGATGTTGATGTAAGGACATAAATTTCTATATGAAAAAACAGAACTGTCTGTCGATGTATACTTACAGCTGCTACTTGCAGTTGCAGATCATTTTTCTCCTGCAGAAGGGACACCATCTTCTCCTCCAGTTCCTTCTTCTTGGCCAGGGCAGCAGCCAAGTCAGTTTGCATCTTTTCATAGTTCTCCTTCATATTTGCCAGCTCCTTCTCAGTTTCAGCACTCTTCAGCATAGGTTTAATCTTGTAGTACACCTTCATCCATGGCCAGTGTTTGACATTCATGAATGAGCGGATGTTGTACTGGATGGAATATATGGCTTCCCTGCGGACAAGAAGTAGCTGTTATGGACACTATTGTTATTGATTTTTTTTTACCATCATTCAGAATTAGCTGTTTTCAACATGCCTCCTCTCCGTCATCTTCACAAACTCCTTTCTCATGACATAACCACGGCACAAAGCCTGAGTCATGGTGACCAGAGTTGCCAGTTTTTCATCTCTCATCTCCTCAAGGACACGCAGCAGACCGGCCTTGAAAAACACCTGTTTAAACACAAAATAAAAATGAATTTACAATGAACTCAGATAGTGAATACTTCACATCCCGTAAAACTAAAACTAAAAAAAAAATTTCACCTACCCTGGTTCAGGGGTTTCATGTCAAAGGTGTTTTATAAATGGCCACATGCATACATATACTAACAATAAATCACTTGTTCCTTGGCACAAAACTCTACAATACCAAATTGTTTTTCGATATTCTGCTTGACAATCAATATATAATTAACAGAAAAACATGAACACACACCGGACTGAACAACCTAACCTTGGTCATTATTTGTCAGTGAAATTAGAAAGCCAGGTGTTTACCTTTGTGTGTCCGAATTTGTACTCGTCATGTGGAACATCAATAGACCCAAGCAGCTTCTCTGAAGCCTTCTTTTTGTCAATGAACTGGCCTTCGGGGATGACACTGGCATTCAGCACCTTGTACCTTGAGTTGTATGAGAGAGGTAAAGGTCAGTGTGAGCATTTTCTTTTAATAATCTGTATCAAAATTCTATTAAAATATCAATTGATACCTCTGCTTGAAGTCAGCGTAGAGGATTCTGCTGGGGAAACCTTTTCTGCAGATTCTGATACCCTCCAGCACACCGTTACACCTGAGCTGATGGATGACCAGGAAGTTCTCCATCAGACCTGTAAAAAAATATTTTTTTAAATTATTTCTTAGAATAAAAAGTAGCACAAAATGAAGTAAACCATATTAACAAAAAAAACATCTCTTCAAATGATCTCTTGAGATTATGTTCTCTATGTACCTGGAGTCTTTGACTCATTGGGAATCAGGCAGCGCACAAAGTGAGGATGGGTGCTCCTCAAGTTAGTCATCAGCTTCCCCAAGTTCTCCTGTAGATCTAAAATGGGGAGTCTCATCATGACATGTTACAGTTGTGAGTTTGAACATGAACTGATATATATATATATATATATATATATATATATATATATATATATATATATATACACACTACTGGTTTGCCTTACCCTAAACTGTGAAGACACAGTCTGCATAGAACCACCCTTCTTCTTGCCTCCCTTCTTGCCACCAGTTTCTGTTGATAATTTAAAGTAGACATGTTTTGTTAGAGTGACATAATATTTACATGAACATATGTATATACATTTTAACCTTAAAATACATATACATTATAACCTTAAGATGTGTTAAATTTGACTGTAGTTGTTGACTGTAGACTGTAGGAGGGAAGCAGATAGCCAGCACTTTCACTGAGGATTTCATGTAGAGCTGAACGACAGAGTCATTAAGTGGATCCTTGTTCTTGTCCAGCCAGCCAATAATATTGTAGTCCACAGTACCAGCGTAGTGCACCAGGGAGAAGTGGGCTTCAGCCTTGCCTTTCTTCGGGGGCTTAGGCTTTTCAAATGTCTTTGATTTGCCAAGATGCTGGTCATACAGCTTGTTCTTGAAGGATGTGTCTGTGGCCTTGGGGAACATGCACTCCTCTTCAAGGATGGAAGCCCATGGGCTTGAAAAAGTATTTAAGAGGTATTTAATTAAATTTTACATTAAATCAAATTTGAGAATAATTATAAATAATCACCATATAAAGTGAATAACTTTTCAATGAGCTCAATGCAGGCAGCCAAGTCCATGCCAAAGTCAATGAACTCCCAGACAATACCCTCCGTCTTGTACTCTTCTTGCTCCAGGACAAACATGGTGTGGTTGAAAAACTGTTGCAGTTTCTCATTGGTGAAGTTGATGCACAGCTGTTCCAAGGTGTTGAACTGTGAGGGGAGAACTCAACAGTAATCTCTTTCAGGGTAAAAGGAATAATTCTGTCATGAAAAGTATCTGCTTCTTAAGTGTTGGAAATTAAGCTTACGTCAAAGATTTCAAAACCAGCCATATCCAGGACACCAATATAGAACTGCCTCGCTTGTTTCGTGTCCAACATCTGGTTAATACGAACGACCATCCACAAGAACATCCTCTCATAGATAGCCTTGGCCAGGGCTGACACTGAGTTCATCACCTGAATAAAAACAAGGATGTGATTTGATTAAGGTCAGTCAAGCCTTTTTGTAAAATCATGGATTACTGCTATTTTGAATTTATTCTAATCTCTCTAATAAAGTCAAGAATCTTTGAGTCAGTCCGTCCGTTCGGTTATTCGGTCGAATGTGGTGACCCAAGTGAGCGAAACATGGAATACGCAGCAAGCTTTTGTACGGAGGTAAACAGACTCTTCTGTGTATACAAAGAAGGATCTAATGAAGTAAAGAAGCTAAGTTAGCCCTCTGAGGTAATGTGTGCAAACTGTTGCTGAGGGTAATTAAACAAAAACCCTGCTCCATAGTCTGAAGCAGGATGAACCAAGACGGCCCTCACACTTTGATTAACTTCCATAGGGACAACAGTAGTGCATAACGCGCATATTTTACATATCTAAACATCATAATCTATAGCTGTTTGGGGCCCTTTAATGTCAGGCCCCCAGGAAGTTACCTAACTTGCCTAATGGAAAAGTTTGCTCTAGATGTTTCTGCCCCTGAACCAGTGTATTTCAAAGGTGTTTCTGAACGTGAGTGGTTTGGGTATTTGACGCAACTATGCCATGGCAGGTGTATTGCTCAGGACGCAAGGAAGCGCAGTGTGAGCATTAAATTGATTGTATGAGCGGTTCTCGAGAAAGCTGCAAGCACCAACACCACAGGCCAAGCAATCAGCCTGTTCCAAATAGACATGGTATGAATGGCCACCTCACTTGTGAGATACTGTAAATAATACAAAAGAATGGAAGTGCGCATGCGCGAAAGCTGCACGCTGCCTGTTACCTGCTCCAGCTTTTGAGTTCACTTTTTAAACTTTTTTTAACTTTCATTCTCTTTTGTTCGTTCTTGTCTCATCACAACTCTGTTAAGTCCTGCCCTCTCTAATGAGGTTGCTTCGGAGAGTTTTGGTGCTTTTTTTAGTGTTGTTTTGATCAATGCCGCTTTCACCGGGACATGCTGCCTTTGTTTACT
Source organism: Zingel zingel (assembly GCA_023566125.1). Taxonomy (NCBI): domain Eukaryota; kingdom Metazoa; phylum Chordata; class Actinopteri; order Perciformes; family Percidae; genus Zingel; species Zingel zingel. The sequence continues at coordinate 38,016,250 of CM042320.1, read as the reverse complement.
CCGGAGTTCAGCTGATCGCTCTAATGCCGGCCGGCATTGTGGCCAGACCAGCTAATATACCACCCGAACTCTGGAGAAAAACACACCGGGGACGCAGAGGAGGAAAGCAACGTCGGGGGAATAGAGGAGGGTCGAGACGGAACGGGCGTATGGAGAGGAGAAGATTTAAGCCCTGTCTCCCCTCTGTTGTTATGGGAAATGTACGGTCCCTTAGCAACAAAATGGACGAGCTAACGGCGCTAACGCGGAGCCACCCGGAGTACCGTGAGTGCAGTCTGATGTGTTTCACGGAGACATGGCTGCATAGGGACATTACGGACCTGAACGTCTCCGTGGATGGCTTCCACACTGTCCGGGCGGACCGGGATTGCACCGAGAGCGGTAAGCGGAAAGGCGGGGGGCTTGCCGTTCTAGTAAACAGCAGATGGTGTTATCCCGGTCATATCACGATTAAAGAACAGCTCTGTAGCCCGGATGTTGAACTGCTGGCCATTGGACTCCGTCTATACCATCTGCCTAGAGAGATCCCACATGTCATCATTGTTGTCGTGTACATCCCTCCCTCTGCAAACCCAACATCTGCCTGTAGCATCATTCACACCACCATCTCCAAACTACAGACTCAACACCCCAGTGCCCTCATCATCATGTCGGGAGACTTTAACCACGTCACCATGGATAGAGTTCTGCCGACGTTCAAACAATATGTGAGCTGCCCTACCAGAGAAGAGAGGAGCCTGGACCTGATGTATGCTAACATTAAGGAAGCATACACCTCCTCTTCTCTCCCCCCTCTTGGCAGGTCAGATCACAACCTGGTTCACCTCAAACCCTGCTATGTGCCTCTGGTGAAGAGGAAGCCTACTACCACAAGAGCAGTGAGGAGGTGGTCGGAGGAGGCTTATGAGGCACTGCAGGGCTGCTTTGAAGTGACTGACTGGCCTGCACTCTGTGAGCCCCACGGGGAGGACATTGATGGGCTCACAGAGTGCATCACAGACTACATAAATTTCTGTGTGGACTGCAATGTCCCTGCTCGGACTGTAACTTGCTACGCCAATAATAAACCCTGGATCACCAAGGACATGAAGGCTATCCTGAACGAAAAGAAGAGGGCGTTCAGAGATGGCAACCGTGATGAGGTGAGGAGAGTGCAGGGGGTACTCAAACTCAAAATCAGGGAGGCTAAAGACAGTTACAGGAGAAAGCTGGAGAGTAAACGCCAGCATAACAACATGAGGGATGTGTGGAGCGGCATGAGAACCATCACTGGGTTCCAGAGGACTGGTGGCATGGGGTTGGAGGGACGTGTGGACCGGGCCAATGATCTGAACCTATTTTTCAATAGGTTTGATACTGCGGCCCATCCCCCACAAGTCTCTGCTGCTGGCTACCCAACAAAATCTGCCACTTTACCTCCTCCTACTCCTCCTCCTTACAGACCCTTTGTCTGCACCTCACCATCTCAACTCACACCTTCTTACTCCACCCCTCCCCCCTGCTCTACTCCATGTCCCCTACAACCTGAGGACCGCACCCCTCCCCCTACGGTCACCTCTACAGTGACCTTCACGCCTGACCTGGTGAGAAGACAGCTGACTAGACTCCACTCCGGCAAAGCTGCTGGCCCAGACGGTGTATTTCCTAGGGTGCTTAAAGCCTGTGCCCCCCAGCTGTGTGGAGTACTAAGTCTAGTCTTCAGTCTGAGCCTGCACCTCCAGAGGGTCCCCGTGCTGTGGAAGACGTCCTGCCTCGTTCCTGTGCCAAAGAAGCCGCGTCTCAGCGGCCCTCAGGACTACAGACCGGTGGCTCTGACGTCCCACATCATGAAGACCTTCGAGAGGCTCGTCTTGGAGCAGCTAAGGCCTATGGTCAGGCCCTTCACTGATCCACTACAGTTCGCCTACCAGCCCAGCCTGGGAGTTGAGGACAGCATCATCTACCTGCTGAACAGAGTCTACACTCATCTGGACAAGCCTGCAAGCACTGTGAGAGTCATGTTCTTTGACTTCCTCAGTGCTTTCAACACCATACGTCCGGCTCTACTGGGTGAGAAGATGACTGCGATGCAGGTGGAGGCCCCCATCGTGTCCTGGATTGTTGATTACCTGACGGGCAGACCACAGTACGTACGTCTAAAGAACTGTGTGTCTGACAGGGTGGTCAGCAACACTGGGGCTCCACAGGGGACTGTCCTCTCTCCCTTCCTCTTCACCCTCTTCACCTCGGACTTCAACTATTGCACTGAGTCCTGCCACCTTCAGAAGTTTTCTGATGACTCAGCAATAGTTGGCTGCATAGAAAAGGGTGATGAGAGTGAATACAGGACTGTTGTGGGCAACTTTGTCACTTGGAGTGAGCGGAACCATCTGCAGCTCAATGTGACAAAAACGAAGGAGCTCGTAGTGGATCTGAGGAGGACGAAATCACCAGTGACCCCTGTTTCCATCCAGGGGGTCTCTGTGGATACTGTTGAGGAGTACAAGTACCTGGGGGTGTACTTAAACAACAAGCTGGACTGGACTAGACACGCCGAGGCTGTCTACAAAAAGGGCCAAAGTCGACTCTTTTTCCTGAGGAGGCTGAGGTCCTTTAACATCTGCCGGACGATGCTGAGGATGTTCTATCAGTCTGTTGTGGCCAGTGCTATCTTCTTCGCTGTCACATGCTGGGGCAGTGGGATGAAGGTCGCAGACACCAACAGACTGAACAAACTGATCAGGAGGGCTGGTGATGTCGTGGGGGAGGAGCTGGACACATTGACGACGGTGGCTGAGAGGAGGATGCTGTCCAGGCTTCAGTCCATCTTGGATAACGTCTCACACCCTCTCTACGACACACTGGCCCAGCAGAGGAGCACCTTCAGCAGAAGACTCCTCTCACCCAGATGCACCACAGAGTGCCACAGGAAATCTTTCCTGCCTGTGGTCATTAGACTTTACAACGCCTCCCTCAGAGAGTCACACACCCCCTCTCTGTAAATCATCTCATCTCAAATATAGACAATCAGCTCTATTTTCTATGGCACTATAATCATATGTCTCTTTTTATCTCAACATAGACAATCATCTATTTGCACATTAACACTGTACATTTCATATTTCATATTTTATTTATTATTACTGTATTTTGTTTTTATTATATATGTAAATAGTCGGGATAATATATGTTGTTTGTATATGTTGTTTGTATACCTGGAGTGGTAACAAAAATAATTTCCCCCTGGGATTATTAAAGTATTTCTGATTCTGATTCTGACTCTGAGATCTAAAAAATTACATCTAAGATGGTCCTAGACGTATTCTACATTATGCGTTTAGCATTCAATCTGTAAAACTTTTCCAAAGTAGCAATATCGTGAACACTGCCATTGTATTCTATTTTCTATTATACCATGGTCTGGGTGAATAGTCGATTCTGATTGGCTGCAGGGTGTCCATAAAAAAGTGTTATAGGACACCTACTAAAGGAGTTTCATTTAAACTGACTGTTTATTGTTCTAAATGAATGCTCTACTTTAAAACAAAAAGGAAATGTGAATCTGTCATTTCTGACACTGCGTAGTGCTTCAGTGCCTTGTCCTCTTAACACCACAGGATGGCGCTAACACACAAGCTGCAAGAAATAAGTTACACTGCCCCTCTAAACTGACTTTGTTTCAGAGCGAATAACGTTGTTTCATCCCGTTCACTGTTCAGGTAGCTACTTCAGGCTTCAGCCGACAGTAACGTTACACATCACGGTTAAAATTGTTCGTAAAAGTCCACCACGACATGGCTGGATAGCTAGCTTGTCTTGATGTTAAACATACTGTCAAATTATTTATACTGATTGCCAATTGTACACAATGTTATTGACTTTGGATCTTGCTAGCATAGCGTTAGCTTTCTGGCTCTGAGCTGAGCTGAAGGGTTCTATGAGCTGAGCGGACTATGAATATTTCCTGTTGCTAAGGGTATGAAGTCGTATCTAAGGTCCATTCTGTTCCCTGGAGCCATGACCAACATTTGCATTGCATAAGAATCTTATGGTATGGGAATGATTGTTCCAGGTATTAGTCAACCCCTCAGGTGTAGCCAGGGAAACAGAGTTGTTGTTACATTGCTACATTATTTTAGTAGAACTGACATATCTAATCTGTAATCTGTAAATAGTAGGATATTGATAATTCATGTTTACCTGAGGTACAGTCTGTCCCTTGGTGACATACTCATTTCCGACCTTCACTCTGGGATAGCACAGAGCCTTGAGCATGTCAGCGGAGTTCAGACCCAGCAAGTAAGCAACCTTGTCAGCCTCTGCAAATAGGTCAAAGATTCCCATCATGATGAAAACAGAAACGAGTGTGATTAAGAACTTTACTTTGAGCTGACATTAAATACTCACCCTCTGTGCCATCAGGCTCAGCCTGCTCCTCACGCTGCTTCTGCTTGAACTTCATGTTACCATGGTGGAGCACAGCAACAGTCATCTTGTAGATGCTCACCTCTTCATTACTGAAGCCCAGGATATCAATAGCGTTCTGGGTTCAAAAGAGGTCGACACAAAACATCATCAGTTTAGAAATATGCACTGGGAGTCTTTATGTTGCATTTAATGCAAATACTGTTTTTAAATATTTTAAAGTGAAAATCACTCATATCCGTGGCTTCCAGCTCAACTTTGTCGTCAATGCTGGCCACAGTGATCTGACCCATGCTACACATGGGGAAGTCGTAGGGGTTGGTGGTGATAAGTGCCAAATCTGGACATGAAAAAAGGGTGAAAACGTCAGAACATTTGTTTCATATGGAAACAGGTTAAACAATGTGCTCTCAATCGCCTTACCAATCAGCTCAGGCATGTGTGCAGTCATCATCTGATAGAAGATGTGATAGCCTCTTTCATCAGGAAGCTGGAATGTCACTCTGGACTTCTCCAGCAGATCTACAAATATTGTTCATACATCACAGCCTGGCCAATTCTCAATTCCAGTTTTTTGTATGTACTATGAGTATTATTACTTACATGTCTCAATATCTGCACTAGCCAGTTTGCCAGTTGCGCCGAAATGGATTCTGATGAATTTACCCTGTTTGGAACAAAGGATTTTTAATGTTCCTTCACATTGGCAATCTGTAACAAGACTTCTCTCATATGTAGAAATTGTTCCATACTTACAAAACGGGAAGAGTTGTCATTCCTAATAGTTTTGGCGTTACCATAGGCTTCCAGCAGTGGATTGGCTGCAATAATCTGATCCTCCAGTGAGCCCTATAATCCAGGTTGTGAGTTGCTATTAAAAACATGACTTTTTCCCCCTGGAAAAATATTTCATACAAAAGAACCCTGAATTGTACTCTTCATAACGTAGCATACCATTGATGCGTCCCTCTTCACTCCACCAACTGCGATTGTTGCAAAGTACTGGATGACACGCTTGGTGTTCACAGTCTTTCCAGCACCAGATTCTCCACTAGGTATAGATACAGACTTATAAGAACTTGATTAAGATACTTAACTATGTTTAACAAAGAGTACAAATGTTAATGTAATAAACTCACGTGATCAAGACAGACTGGTTCTCCCTATCTGTTTAATAAAAATCTAAATAGTGTACTACGTTTCACTGCAACATAAACCAAATATACTGCTAAATTGTTTTGGTATTAACTTACCAGTAAGCATGAACTGAAAAGCGTTGTCAGAGACAGAGAAGATGTGGGGTGGGGCCTCCATACGCTTCTTGCCTCTATAGGCACTTACACATTCAGCATCGTACACTGGGAGCCACTTGTAGGGGTTCACAGTAACACAGAACAACCCAGAGTAGGTCTGAAAGTTATCATAGAGATTCAATAGTTACCTTTATCTTTCCTACAAGTTTAGCAATTTGCAATAGTTCTCTTTTCTTATTAGGCAGATTGTCTTACGTAGATCATCCATGCTGCATAACGCTCTTTGAGGTTATACAGCACAGTGGCTTCATTGAGATGGGTCATCACGGCCATGTCCTCAATCTGGTCATACTTGGGAGGGTTCATTGGATGAACGTCAGCTTCTTTCACTGTCCTCTCCTGGAATAGGACATTTGTGACAATGAGAACTGATGATATTGATTCTCTCAGTTGACTCTGACTACATGATACCAACCTCATTAGTGGTCAGGACTTCGACGGTGACTTTGTCACCATCTTTCTTGAGGATTTTTGCCTTCAAGTACAGCTCCTTGACATCAGCAATGTAGCAGGCACTCTTGGCATCAAAGGGTGCCGTTTGAGCCTCAATTCTTTCCCTTTCTGGCTTACGAAGGTAAATGGCAGCTTTGCCATAAGCGGCCATCTCCGCGTCCGTACTCATGGTGCCGGCTGATGTCTGTTAGATAATTATAAAGGAACTGTCATCTTAGCCTAAGATTAAGTCCATGTAATTAAATAGCACTCAAACTTAACATTCTGCTCAACAGTAAACATATCCGAACTGAAACCATGTCTATGTGTATAGTTACAGGTGGGCTTTGATTTTAAAGTGATTCAATCCTTTTCAGACTTATTTGTTACTGAGAGTAAATGCTGACATATTGTTTAGCTTAGAACAAATACTTGGATGAATAAATGCGGAAATTCCATGAATGAGAAATAATTTGCCCATGTATTATGCTCATAAATAAAAAAATAACATTTAAAAGTTTCCTTACCTGACCTCTCTACCAACAGTATTTACCAATCCTGTTCAAAACTGTTTTTGATGTTAAAAACAAGATTCAGTCAACAAATGTTTCTATTTACATAACTTATTTCTCAAGTAATCTTAATGAAATGGCCTTAAGCTTAAGAAAAAAGTTTTACCCCAAGCAGGAACTCCCAGGTCTTTAGTGCCACACTGTGTCCACAAGTAGCCTTTATATTAAACTTGGTTTTGATTTCATAGCAATGGTTAAATGCATACCATGTTAGCCTGGGAAAACCCTGACAAACTTCCGGCAAATTTGAGATTTGCTCTGCAAGGCAGTCTGGCCAAGAGCCCATTCAAGCCCATTTCCAATTTTACAAATCGAGGCACCAATCACAACAGTTGAGGCGGCTTTACACAATGACGATAGTGCAGCGACGGCAAGCACCTTTTTGTTTATATTCATTCGGCAGCAACCCGTTGATGCTACTGTCGCTGCTACATCACTCGGATCGTTGGTCTGATTGGTTGAAGGACAATCCAATTGCGCCCAGAAGCATTTGAGCAGCGTCTGTTAGTGACACCCCTTTGGAAATGGGCTGCGAATGAACCTTGCCCAGACCCACTCTCAGTTACAACTGAGCAGGCTAAAACCATGTGGTATTCTTACCAAATGTGGTAAGACAGATTTATAGATAGAAAATGTATCATCTGATGTTTCAGGTTTCATTTATTATGGCCAGATCTTGGCCAGATCTTTTTGCTTGCTCATTACAAAAATAAAAGTTTAATGTAGGCTATTTTTAAAGTATAAGTTCTATAAGCTTTTTTGGTAACAATTTAAAGTAACTACACACTATGAAGCATTAGTTAAGTATCAGTAAATATTTAATTCATCATTTATAAAGCATTGTTACTACATTATTACACAGTATGTAATTCATGAACACAGTTATAAATGTTTCATTCTTGTTTAATAAGCTCATCCATTATGGGTTTAATGATTATGTTTTCATACTTTATGAATGGTGATTTACCATTTCTAATTAAGGAATTACATTACATTACAAACCAGTTATTCAGGAGTTGTCAATGATTCACAAGATCATTTAGAAAGTGCTGTCTGAAGTTATAGAAATAGGAAAAACAAAGCCGTAGTTGAGAAAAATAACACTTTTGTGAGTATTGCGGTATTGGCCCTTCAATTTCCTTCGTAAGTGCTTTGTAAGGCATAAGTAGTCCTCACTTTAGATGAGCTCATGCAAAAGACTTAATAACTAGTAACTATGTGAATTATTCATGCATTTTAGTATTAATAAAACATTATTAATACACTCAATAACCATTAGTGCATGTTTAAATCATTTTAACAATTAAAAGTTTCCTTACCTGACCTCTCTGTCAACAGTATTCACCAATCCTGTTCAAAACTGTTTTTTTTGTTAGAGTATGTGTAAAAAACAAGATTTAGTCAACAAATGTTTCTATTTACATAACTTATTTCTCAAGTAATATTAATAAAATGGCCTTAAGCTTAAGAAGAAAGTTTTACCACAAGCAGGAACTCCCAGATCTTTAGTGCCACACTCTGTGTTCACAAGTTGCCTTTATATCAAATTCGGTTTTGATTACACAGCAATGTTTAATTGTAAACCATGTGGTATTCCTACCAAATGTGGTGAGACAGATTTATAGATAGAAATGATGTATCATCTGATGTTTCAGGTTTCATTTAGTATGGCCAGGTCTTGAGTTTTGCTTGCTCATTACAAAATACAAGTTTAATGTAGGCTATTTTTAAATTATAAGTTCTATAAGCTTTTTTGGTATAAATGTATACTAACTACACACTATGACGCATTAGTTAAGTACCATTAAATACTTAATTAATCATTTATAAAGCATTGTTACTACATTATTACACAGTATGTAATTCATGATCACAGTTATACATGTTTCATTCTTGATTAATAAGCTCATCTATAATGGGTTTAATTATTAGATCATGGGCATGATCATTTAGAGGAGATATAGAGATCCCGCATTGAAAAACTACCTTTGGACAAACTGTTCTGTCTATCAGAGGAGGTCATTTTTGAAACAGCTTCCCAACAAACATTAGAGAATGTCCAACTTACTGCACATTTAAAAAGCACTTTAAACAACTTCTTAAAAGTTCCCAGTTATGTCATCATTTTGACTAATTGTAATGATGTAATGTAATCTGAATGAACGTGTGCTAGTTTTTTGTTTGATATTGTATATTGTTATATTCTTTTGTGTTGCATTATCTTGTATGTTGTTGTTTTCCTGCCTCGGGACTACAGGTGAAAATTAGCATTCATGCTATAACCTGGCTCATTTACAGTCTGTACAGAAATAGTAGATTGTTCATTAATGTGCACTGTCCCGAATAAATAAATAAATAAATAAGTAAATAAATCATTAAATTATGTTTTCATACTTTATGAATGGTGATTTACCATTTCTAAATAAGGAATTACATTAAATTACAAACCAGTTATTCAGGTGTTGTCAATGATTCACAAGATCATTTAGAAAGTGCTGTCTGAAGATGTAGAAATAGGAAGGATAAATTCTTAGTTGAAAAAAAGGATCCCAGAGCAATGCAACTCTGTCTCCATCATTACAGCATGAGGAGAGAGCTGTCAAGAGAATGGCCGAAATACACTTACAGAGTGGTAATGATTTGCAATCTCCCAGAGATGTCTATGAGTTGAGAATCGCAGACAAGCATTATAGTGCAGCAGATTAGTAAAAGAATCGTTCAAATTAGTATAGAAGCATGAAATTTGGCACAGATACTCTCTAAGGGCCACTATTTTGGAAAAAGGCGTTGGCCACTCAAAAATTCCATATGGTGGCCATTTTTCAAGATGACCGCCATTGCTATTCAATTCTTATTATATAAATTATTCAAACAGTGATACAAGCATACAATTTGATACAAATACTCTCTAAAGGACATGTTAATGGTAAAAAAGATGCTTGTCCCTCAAAAATTTAAGAAAATTTAAATTTAAGATGGCCACCATTTTTAAAGATGGCCACCGTTCCTGTCAAATATTAATTATTTCAATTGTTCAAATGGTGATGCAAGCATACCATTAGGCAGAAATACTCTTCAAGGAACACTCTTTTGGAAAAAGGTATGTGGCACTCAAAAATTCAGGATGGCGACCATTTTCAAGATGGCCATCATTTCTGTCAAATTTTTTTTCAAGGTGGGTGTTGCTTTAATAGTGTACTCTGTTGGGACTGATATACATTACGGTCCAGAATCAGGAACCGGCCACTGCAAGGCTACTTACTTTTTTATTTACATTTGCAGTTGCACAGTTCTGTGCAAGTAAAACCCAATCTAAAACATTTGCATCTTCCACTGCACTCTGATTTGCAGCCACGCTAGTTGTTCACAACTTTGTGCAACTGGTGCATTTGCTGTCCAGAAGACCCCCCATTGTTCACCAAGCTTTTTCCATCCCCAGTCAGGGATCTCTGCTTCTGGCTGACACTGGGTTGCTTGACCCCATATGCAACCTGCCTGATATGCAGCACGTTTATTGTGTTGAAGCAGAGCTGCTCTTGTTGGAGGAATGGCTTCATATGGCCTCTGCTTTCGGGCAAACATGTCAAGTCTAGCCTCATCTACACTAACAGCTGTGCTTGATCGATCATACAGCAGGACCACAAACTTCTCAAGGATCTCCTGGTCACTATCAGTCAGAACAGGAGGGTATTGACGGAGTTTGCGCGAGGAGCACATCTCTGCCCTGTTTGTGAGCCGTGAGTTCAGGGATCTCAGCCAACAGCTTTTCCTTTAGTCTAGTAGAGTTAACTGTAGGGGAATTTACACCCAGTTGATCTAGACGCTGCTGGTACAGGTTGCACATATCTGCGAGACGGAAGGCGGAAGAATTGAGACTGGTTTCAACAATATAGGTGACCAGTTCAGAAAGAGCCACAGGAAAGATGGCTGGTTGAACCGTTTCACTCTGTGACTCTTTCTCAAGCCTTCTGAGGTGGAGTTTCTCTCTGTTGTAAAGATGAATGAGACACAAATGATGGTATTTCAGCTCCTGTGCAATGGCATCAGCACCACTTAGTTGAGCCAATAATTTACCATCATTCAGTGTTTGTGCACATTCATGGAGTATGTCATTCAGGTGCATTGTCATTACCTGATGTAGGTCAGATTCAGGAGATGTGTTATTACAAAGAAAGCAAACCTGATCATCTAGACTGCATCATGGTTCTGCGACGCTTTGTTTGGCCTTCATCTGTCTCACTAAATTGAGCATCAGATTGTTACTTCTGGGCACGAAGTAACTTTGTGTTGTTAAACCGAAGTCGACAATTGCAGTGATTCTTCGCTTGGTTCCTACTCAAAGTAGCTTCTATACCACCACCTTCATCCAGTCGTTCCAGGTCCAGGGTCATTGGCATTTTGTTGATCTTATGAAAGAGCGGAATGTTGGTGGCAATCATTTTACAGCCATCATGTGGAGAAACATGATGGGTAGGTGGTGATTGGATGGGTTCCTTTGTGTCTTTCTGACAAAGACAACATTTCATCCAATCATTTGGCCTCTTGGCTGACATGGGATTTTCATTTGCCATTTTGGGGGTTTGTTGTCTGATTAAGGCCGAGGGGTTATCCTTTTACCACCTCAATCATAGACATAGTACACATTCAGGTATGGGATACAACTAGGTTCGGGTCACCTACACCTAGCCCGATCATTCATCCAGTGCCATTTAAGTCCTGTGTGATCTGTACAACTTCCAGGTAAGCATACATGAACAAGTCATGTATTGCCCCACTTACCCTTGCCTCGGCTCTCCCGCGCTGGCACAACCTGTCAATTCAGGTGTGGCTATCTAAATACATCTATTACTAGCTAATTGACGAGGGGCTGTTAGACAGCATTTGGGACACTAAACTTAGCTATACTATTACTACTAGTCAAGAATTACAGTGCAAGTAAAACTAGATCAGCTAACACTGAACCCCAGGCTGAGTTCCACAGCAGTGAAGTCACCAGTGTGCCCATGGTTGTGTAATGACGCTCACTCTATTAAACAAAACCTTCCATAACACATTAAATTGAGCTCTGACAGAAATGGTGGCCATCTTGAAAATGGTTGTCATCTTGAATTGTTGAGGGACAAGCACTGTTTTCCAAAAAAAAAACATTCTTAAGAGAGTATTTTCACAAAATGTTATGCCTACATCACTGTTTGAATGATTGACATAATGAGCATTTGACAGAAATAGCGGCCATCTTGAAAAAATGGCCACCATGTTGAATTTTTAGGTGGCCAACGCCTTTTTCCCAAAAAGTGACCCTTAGAGAGTATCTGTGCCAAATTTCATGCTTCTATACCAATTTGAACGATTCTCTTGAAATATGCCATTAATCTGCTGCACTATTTATTTCAATTGGAATGAAGAGTCAAACATTAAAACTTTCGACAAAATGCTTTCCCAATCTGTTCGACCGGACGCAGGAATACTCAATACATACCAAGTGTTATCATCATCTCCAGGAGTGATCCTGTCACACCGGCACTGGGCTCTCCCTCAGCCACGCCCACTACCCAGTCTCCTCTCAATCAGTAAGCTCGTTAGAGATGAGCCAGATCTGCGCAGAATTGATCACCGGCGATCACCGCCCAATGCATGCCGGTTAGATTTGTGTCCGACTTGATCCCGACTTGCTCTGACGTCATGCACACGTGGGCAACGATAATCTCACGAGATCAAGGCGGATGCAGTTTTTAGAGCCAGGCGCTGCAGTTGCTCTCCACCGACTGCAAGAGCCAGGCGGACCCAGGGCATGCTGGGAAATGCTGGCCTCTCAGCTGATCTAACAGCTGATTGGTTCAGAATCAACTCAACATGATGGCGTTTTATATAAACTTTTTATTGATTGAATTGGAGGGATTTTAACTGTGATTTGTCTGATTTAAAAACTTATTCTGTACAGAACACCTGTTGTGTGGCTGATAGTGACGTGTAGAAGTCAGAGAGACTAAATCTGTTCAGATTACGGATCATCTACAGTGTGTTGTTAATTAAAATCAGCAACAGATCGCATGTAGAGCATTTTAACAGCTACTCTGTCATAATTAAAACAACTAGGGACTGTGTAGGAGCTGATATATGGGTCTGATAACATTTTATTAAATCGGAATCGGACCATAGTGTTTCTGTCACTTCCTGTTCAGCCTGAAGGCTGCTGGAAACGGCTGGAAACAGTTCGGCTTGAGAGCGGATTTTTGTCAGATTTTTGCTGGCTGCTCCCGCCTGCTCTCGTCCGCTTTACAGGTGAGGCGCAGTTCATCTCGAACGAGTCTAGTATTATCGTTCACTATCCCCAGCCTATTAGCACTCCTCGCCTGTTGCCTGTTTGAACTCGTTAACTCATCTACAAGAACCCTCTCCATGGCTCAGTTGTTGTCTGTTCTCATCACTACAGCACTCTACATGCCATACGGACTCTCCCAATTTTGCTGCTGTGCCAGATCTTCCTGTGTTAGTCTCCAGTGAAGTTAGGTTTATCTCCTGGGCTTTTGTGCTTCAAAGTTTATTGGAACAGTTTTACTTGAAGTCTCCTGAGTTTTTCTGTAATTTTGACATTTGGTACCCTGACAAAGACCTCCATTAAAGATATTTGGATGGTATTCTGTGTCCTGAGTCTGAGTCCATGACAGATCCTCTACAGAGAAGTGACTTGTTTCTGCCCATATCCCAAAATATGTTCTTGCCACAAAACCCCAAACATTGATTTTGGAAATGCTCCACTGATTGGAGACAATGCTGCCACTTAGCACCAAATTGAATCGCGTGACTCCTTCCAGGAATAAGATGTGTGCACCAAAGAAAAATTTGTGATTGTGCAATATGATGGCAAGCCATTTGATGGCCAGATGTTGTTGATTATGGAGATGAGATAAAAAGCAATTGCATGATCAAGAAAGGTGAGAAGAATGAATTTGTCTTGTCGGACAACCCAGACTGCATTTACTTTTCACGGCAAGAGATAATTAGTATCATATCTGAATCAGAGCCAATGCACCTTGCTGCTCGACTCCAACAGGTTGATTGGTTTAATGATGATGGCCAATCAGTAAATGCATTGCTACCAACTCTAATGTGGACCTATACATTTGTGTCAAGCATTTGATTAGAAATTATTCTTGAAATTGTGCTGAAAAATTAAATTAAATAGACGCATAAATTAAAGATTTTTAAGGTATTCATATCTTATAGGTATTTGCACCATAAGGAGTCAAAGTGCTTGTTTTTGATGAAAAAATGTTTTGTTTGACACGGTTGATATTGATATTATTTTTATCAAAATAAAAAATGTCTTTCTTCTTTAATGCAATAATTTTCGTAATGTCCTATAGCGCGACAAACATAAAAGAACCACAAGTCTGTTTATTTTTGAAAGGATGACAGCAAAGTCTGTCTCGCATTTATTGAAACAGTTCAAGTCCAACTCATGGGAAAAAATTGTGTTATTCAAAATTTTCTGTAATGTTTTTTTTATTTTTCAAGACTTTTTCTTTCTCTTTTTTTATGTCACTCTGTAGAACACATTTACAGTGCAGTTAAATAAAATGTTAAAAAAAAAACAGGTAAAGAATTTACAAAACTAGTCACCCCTTACATTTTCTCAGTTATACAACTGTGTGTGTTTTTTTTTAATTGCATATTTATCAACTATCCAATTGCATGTTGGGGCCACGCTTACTAGTTTTCCATACTAGAGATCTCAAATATTACAGATGGTTATATCGGGTATATTTTTTTGGTCATTGTTGACTTTTTATCTTTTTTATCTTTTGGCCTTTTTTATTTTATAGATAGTGATAGTAGATAGGAAAGGGGGGGGGGGGGATGACGTGCAGTAAAGGGCCACAAATCAGATTCAAACCCAGGCCGCTTCCAAGGACTCAGCATTATATGGAGTGCTCTCTCTACTAGATGAACTAGAGGTCGCCCCCACTGTTGACTTTAAAACAGTCCCCACTCTATCAAATGAAGAATTATGCAGTGTACTTCACGTTGCAGCCAGCCATTCCTAAAGGTTGTAGAATAATTTTTTAGCTGTGTTCACACATTATCTAAATCTCAGAGGACATGGTTGGACCAAAATAACAGACAATGCAATTTAAAGTCAAAAAATATTTTATTGTGGTATATTTCACATCATATTATATGATTAGAAACAGCCCATTAGCTGAAGTTCTTTACTCAGCTGCCTCTTTTCCCTGGAAAAAATGAAACAATTAATACATACAGTGGTTATGCGCCTACATACTGTAATCTTCATACTCTGTAAACGTTTTGCCTGTTGTTAATTATATGAGGCTTAAGGGAATCATGGTCATTTTTTTCAGTCATGAAATAAATTAGAGTAGGAGGAATTTCATTTGGTTACATTTTCATGAAGCTGACATGCAAATATTTACCTTGCCAGACTCACGGCTCTTTGCTCTCAACTTGTTGACCTGGGACTCTGCGATGTCAGCGCGCTCCTCAGCCTCCTCCAGCTCATGCTGCACCTTCCTGCACTTGGACAGATGAGTGTTGGCCTGCTCCTCCTGAAAATACATAGTGATTGACATTTTTGAATCTCCTAACATACATATAATACATTTGCCACAGTATTAAGCTTTCAGTGTTGAAAAAAAATAAAATAAAATAATATATATATATATATATATATATATATATATATATATATATATATATATATATATATATATATATATATATATATATTGTCCTTACCGCCTCCTCAGCCTGCCTCTTGTAGGCCTTGACTTTGAGCTGCAACTTGTCAACCAGATCCTGCAGCCTGGCAACGTTTTTCTTGTCCTCCTCAGTCTGTTGAAGTTTATTTATTTGTAAGTGAAGGTGTTTTGTTTGTTAAGTTGATTTGTATGTTAACTATCAAAGTGACTGTACCTGATAGGTGAGCTCCTTCACCCTCCTCTCATATTTGCGGACACCCTTAATGGCATCTGCTCCACGTCTCTGCTCAGCTTCAACCTCTGCCTCCAGTTCACGCACCTTCAATGAACAATAAGGAGATAAGTATACATCTTTTTTTTTTTTTCTTTTTTTTTTTTAGTTCAGCTCTACAAATTATTTCTTTCTTTCTTACCCTGGACTCAAGTTTCTGGAGCTGCTTCTTGCCACCCTTCATGGCCAGGTTCTCAGCCTCATCCAGACGGTGCTGCAGGTCCTTAACAGTGACCTCCAGGTTCTTCTTCATCCTCTCCAAGTGAGCGCTGGTATCCTGCTCCTTCTTCAGCTCCTCAGCCATCATAGCAGCCTAGAAGAGACAACATAAAATGGTAATTAGAGGCCCCAGTCTCCCCTTTGTAAGTCAGTGTAACATAAACATGATCTTGAAGCTGTTATGAAAAGATAAAAGAGTTACATAATGGTGCTGTAATTATATAATTAAAAAACACATTAGAGTAAAAGTGAGAACAATTAAAATGTAAACCCACATCAGTGATGGCCTTCTTGGCCTTCTCCTCTGCATTCCTTGCTTCCTGAACAGTGTCATCCACTTCACCCTGGACCTGGACCAGGTCAGACTCAAGCTTCTTCTTGGAGTTCAGAAGGCTTGTGTTCTAAAAGGCAAAAAGATGTAGGCACTTTAGTCATCACATGCCTGATTTTCACATGTTATTTGCAAAGTCATTACATTTTTGAATTATTGAAGAAATGATTGGGCTCGTTCACCTGAGAGTGCAGAAGTCCAACACGCTCACTGGCGTCCACCAGCTCCTGTTCAGCTATTTTGCGACTTCTCTCCGTCTGTTCCAGAGCAGCTCTAAGTTCCTCAATTTCAGCTAACATGAGACCGTTTCTGCGATCCACCATAGCAGCTTGTTCTTTGTACTCCTCCTGGGCTCTGACAGCATCATCAAGGTGCAGTTGTGCATCCTAGTGAAAAAAAAAATCAGTACAATATTCACATGAAAGCCAAAATCTACCTGCACTGCCCATAGTCTGTGCAACAGATCTGTGTCTAACAATACCTTCAGCTGTGCCTGCACATTTCTCAGCTGCTTCTGGGACTCGGCAGCCTGGCGATTAGCATGGCTCAACTGAATCTCCATCTCATTCAGGTCTCCCTCCATCTTCTTCTTGATTCTCAGGGCATCGTTTCTGCTCCTGACCTCAGAATCCAGATTGGTCTGCATGGAGTCAATCACCCTCTGGCTGTTCCTCTTGATCTGCTCCATCTCCTCATCTTTCTCTGCCAGCTTCCTGTCCACCTCACCCTTAATCTGGTTGAGCTCCAGCTGGACACGCAGGATCTTTGACTCCTCGTGTTCCAGAGTTCCCTGATGATATCAAATAATAAAATGTTGATCTCTGCCTTTAAACATTTTAAAGTACATTTGTACATGATTGGGATTTTTCTCAGAAGATGTCCCCGGAAAAGAAGTACCTCAGCCTCTTCAAGAGCTGTCTGGATCTCAGCCTTCTCAGTCTCCACCTGCTTCTTGGACTTCTCCAGCTCATGGATGCTCTTGCCAGTCTCACCAATCTGTTCAGTCAGATCTGAGATTTCCTCTGCAGAAAGATACATGTGTTTTATATTGTTAAGCCTTAAAACATAAAATATATACATTTTATTATAACGTGTTGAATAGAGTGAATACAATGTAACTTTTACATAGTGTAGAACTCACGTTGCAGGTTCTTGTTTTCACGCTTCATTGTCTCCAGCTGATCCAGAGATTCCTCATAAGAGTTCTTCATCTTGAACAGCTCAGTGCTGAGAGAACGAGTCTCCTTCTGTGCTCCCTCGAGCTCTGCCTGACCCTCCTCGTACTTCTGTTTCCACTCTGCCAACACCTGATTAACACCATTTATACTGTTCAGAACGTTATGTAGCATTGGGAAGACAAATCTATATATCTTTCATTGTATGTATGGCTTGACCGCAAAAAGTAAACAATGCTACCTTGTCAAAGTTCCTCTGCTTCTTGTCCAGGTTGGCAGCCAGCCCATTGGCCCTCTCCACATCAATCATGAGGTCCTCCACCTCACTCTGGAGCCTCTGTTTGGTTTTCTCAAGAGAAGCACACTTGGAATTCACTGCCTCAATCTGCTCCTCAGCCTCCTGAAGACGCTGAGCCAGCTTTTTCCTGTTTAAAAAAAGGTAAGATTTGTTTCACACTAAACCTATAAAGTTACCTGAAGCCTAAGTCACATGAATCTGCACTGTGCGTTCTTAAAACATTATGTACCAGTTAAAAAAATCCATATACGACATACAAACAACGTATCGGCTAGATCATAACAACACTCTTCCTTTCCGAATTTGCATCTCAGAATGTGGCGCTCATATTACATTTAAGGACTAGACATTTAAGTCTTCACAACAACAGATATTCTTTTTGAGTTTAACCTACTGGTTCAACACGGGTGTCGTTGTGGTTTATCTAAAAACTAAATATTATTTTTCAAATGAACAGGGGTTGGAAAAGGGGGATTTTGGGGTTAAATTTGTAATTTGCCTAGTCAAATATTTGAGCGATTATGGTAATAAAATTGTTTTGAGGATCTGAATGAATATATGAAAACAGAGCTGTAAAATGTTTGCTCCAAATTGAAATGCTAAACAAACATTTAAAAATTGAATTGTTTAAATGTATTTAATGCAAGTATTGTATACAAGCGAGACAGTTGTCAGTTGAGTTATGCTAAAATGCTACACTTCTGAAATGGTCATTGAATTGTTTGACTGTTACTCACTTGGCTTCCTCAAGCTCCTCAGTGCGCTGGATAGCATCAGTTTCATACTTAGCTCTCCACTGAGCCACCTCACTGTTGGCCTTGGACATTCCACGCTGCAGCTCAGCCTTGGCCTCTTGCTCCTCCTCAAACTGCTCCCTCAGCAGATCACAGTCATGGCGGGCTGATTGCAGTCCATGGGCAAGAGCATTCTTGGCCTGATATAAGAAATATGATTGAATTTACAAAATTCGTAAATCCCAATCTAATAATTCCAATACACACTCACTTAACAGTTTCTTACCTTAACCTCCTCTTCAATCTGTCTTTTCAGCTCCTCAATTTGTTGTGTGAATGCCTGTTTGCCTCTGGTCAGCTGGGAGACAAGAGCTTCTTTCTCTTCAACTTGACGGCTGAACTCACCTTGTGTGAAAGATACCATGATACATTAGTTTGTGTCACTTTTTTCAATAACATACACAACAGATCATTAACTGATAGCTTGTAGATAGCATTTTCTGTCAGGAGACGTGCTCTCTGTGCATTTGTGTCATTGATTTGACGGACATTTTCATCATTCTTGGTCTTCAGTTCGCTGAGTTGGTCCTCTAGAGTACGGCACATCTTTTCAAGATTTCCCTAAGGAAAAGAGATGACATCAGTGATCAGATTTCATTCATAATATTAAGTACCGTACTTACTATACTTGTTTAGTTAATAAAAAAGCATTCCATGCATTGTGTACCTTTGCTTTAGCAACATTCTCCATGTTGCTGGAGAGGTCATCAATCTCCATCTTGTATTCACTCTTTTCCTTCTCAAGCTTCTGCTTTACACGCTGGAGGTTGTCGATCTGCTCTCCCAGCTCAGCAACGCTGTCAGCCTGTTTCTTGCGAAGAGCAGCAGCAGTGGCTTCATGCTGCAGAGTGGACTCCTCAAGATCGCGACGGAGCTTCTGGAACTCAGCTTCACGCTTCTTGTTCATCTCAATCTGAGCAGCAGTGGCACCACCGGCCTCCTCCAGCCTCTCACTGATCTCCTCGAGTTCCCTAGAGAGGTCAGCTCTCTGCTTCTCAACCTTGGCACGAGCAGCACGCTCAGCCTCAATCTCCTCCTCCAGTTCCTCAATACGAGCCTGTTTAATATAGATTCATGGTCTTTCAGTACGTGCTTATTTTTAATACACAAATTGGAAACATTTGCAGGAATGGTTTCTGTAAAACCATATGTCACCTGGAGCTCCTTGATCTTCTTCTGAAGCTGAGCACCCAGTGACTGCTCATCTTCAATCTTGCTAAGGAGCTGACTGATTTCAAAGTCCTTCCTGTGAGAATTATAGATAAAGTACATAGAGTTCATGCAGTTGACCACACATTTTAAAAGAATGGTTGCTGTACAAATTGAAGCACTTAGTTACTTTTTTATCTTCTCATCAGACTGCTGCTTGTCATTCTCAAGATCCATGATGGATTCCTGGGCCAGTTTCAGATCGCCCTCAAGCTTTCTCTTGGCTCTCTCATCTCTCTTGGTCATCAAGAGTCTGCTGATGAGCCTCCTGAAGGGCTTTCTTTTCCTTGGTCAGCTTAGCAATGCTCTCATCTTGAGAGGCCATCTCCTCAGTCAGGTTCTTAACCTAGGTGTGCAAGAAATAGCTTGTGTTTTAACAGTAATGATTATAGTCTTACTTAATCAGATAGACAGATTATTATTTACGAACCTTGTTCTCTGTGGCATGTTTCTCTTTTTCCACTTTAGCCAAGGTAAGCTCCAGGTCATCAATATCCTTCTTGAGCTCAGAGCATTCATCCACCAGCTTTCTCTTCTTGGCAGTGAGCTCAGCATTGATTTCCTCTTCATCCTCCAGTCTCTCATTTGTCTCTTTGAGTTTGGCCTCCATCTGAATCTTACTCTTGATAAGTCCCTCACATCTCTCTTCAGCATCATTCAGATTTTCTGATTCCTAGGTAAAAATTTGAGAACAGATAGTGATGTTAGCACGTACACTTTGAGATGCATGAAAAAGCACAACTGTATGTTGATGTATACTTACAGATGCTACTTGCAGTTGCAGATCATTTTTCTCCTGCAGAAGGGTGACCATCTTCTCCTCCAGTTCCTTCTTCTTGGCCAGGGCAGCAGCCAAGTCAGTTTGCATCTTTTCATAGTTCTCCTTCATATTTGCCAGCTCTTTCTCAGTTTCAGCACTCTTCAGCATAGGTTTGATCTTGTAGTACACCTTCATCCATGGCCAGTGTTTGACATTCATGAATGAGCGGATGTTGTACTGAATGGAATATATGGCTTCCCTGAGGACAAGAAATAGCTGTTATCGACACTATTGTTATTGATTTTTCGTACCATCATTCAGAATTAGCTGTTTTCAACATGCCATCTCTCATCTCCTCAAGGACACCCAGCAAACCGGCCTTGAAGAACACCTGTTTAAACAAAAAATAAAAATTAATTTACAATGAACTCAGACAGTGAATACTTCACATCCCGTGAAACTAAAACTAAAAAGATTTTCACCTACCCTGGTTCAGGGGTTTTATGTCAAAGGTGTTTTATAAATAGCCACATGCATACATATACTAACAATAAATCACATGTTTCTTGGCACAAAACTCTACAATACCAAATTGTTTTTAGATATTCTGCTTGATAATCAATATACAATTAAAAGAAAAACATGAACACACACCGGACTGAACAACCTAACCTTGGTCATTATCTGTCAGTGAAATTAGGAAGCCCGGTGTTTACCTTGGTGTGTCCGAATTTGTACTCATCATGCGGAACATCAATAGACCCAAGCAGCTTCTCTGAAGCCTTCTTGTTGTCAATGAACTGGCCGTCGGGGATGACACTGGCATTCAGCACCTTGTACCTTGAGTTGTATGAGAGAGGTAAAGGTCAGTGTGAGCATTTTCTTTTAATAATCTGTATCAAAATTCTATTAAAATATCAATTGATACCTCTGCTTGAAGTCAGCGTAGAGGATTCTGCTGGGGAAACCTTTTCTGCAGATTCTGATACCCTCCAGCACACCGTTACACCTGAGCTGATGGATGACCAGGAAGTTCTCCATCAGACCTGTAAAAAAATAATTTTTTAAATTATTTCTTAGAATAAAAAGTAGCACAAAATGAAGTAAACCATATAAACAAACAAAACATATCTTCAAATAATCTCTTGAGATTATGTTCTCTATCTACCTGGAGTCTTTGACTCATTGGGAATCAGGCAGCGCACAAAGTGAGGATGGGTGCTCCTCAAGTTAGTCATCAGCTTCCCCAAATTCTCCTGTAGATCCAAGATGGTGAGTCTTACCAAGACATGTTACAGTTGTGAGTTTGAACATAAACTGATATATATATATATATATATATATATATATATATATATATATATATATATATATATATATATATATATATCAGTTTATGTTCAAACTATATATATATATATATATATATATATATATATATATATATATATATATATATATATATATATATATATATATATACATATATATATATACTCACTACTTGTTTACCTTACCCTAAACTGTGAAGACACAGTCTGCATAGAACCACCCTTCTTCTTGCCTCCCTTCTTGCCACCAGTTTCTGTTGATAATTTAAATTAGACATGTTTTGTTAGAGTGACATAATATTTACATGAACATATGTATATACATTTTAATCTTAAAATACATATACATTATAACCTTAAGATGTGTTAAATTTGACTGTAGTTACTGTGTGTGAGGACATACCCTCAACAACAGGAGGGAAGCAGATAGCCAGCACTTTCACTGAGGATTTCATGTAGAGCTGAACGACAGAGTCATTCAGTGGATCCTTGTTCTTGTCCAGCCAGCCAATAATATTGTAGTCCACAGTACCAGCGTAGTGCACCAGGGAGAAGTGGGCTTCAGCCTTGCCTTTCTTGGGGGGCTTAGGCTTTTCAAATGTCTTTGATTTGCCAAGATGCTGGTCATACAGCTTGTTCTTGAAGGATGTGTCTGTGGCCTTGGGGAACATGCACTCCTCTTCAAGAATGGAGAAAATGCCCATGGGCTTGAAAAAGTGGTAAGAGGTATTTCATTAAGTGATACATTAAATCAAATTTGAGAATAATTATATACAGCATAATCACCATATAAAGTGATTACCTTTTCAATGAGCTCAATGCAGGCAGCCAAGTCCATGCCAAAGTCAATGAACTCCCAGATAATACCCTCCTTCTTGTACTCTTCTTGCTCCAGGACAAACATGGTGTGGTTGAAAAACTGTTGCAGTTTCTCATTGGTGAAGTTGATGCACAGCTGTTCCAAGGTGTTGAACTGTGAGGGGAGAACTCAACAGTAATCTCTTTCAGGGTAAAAGGAATAATTCTGTCATGAAAAGTATCAGCTTCTGAATTGTTGGAAATTAAGCTTACGTCAAAGATTTCAAAACCAGCAATGTCCAGGACACCAATGTAGAACTGCCTCGCTTGTTTAGTGTCCAACATCTGGTTAATACGAACGACCATCCACAAGAACATCCTCTCATAGATAGCCTTGGCCAGGGCTGACACTGAGTTCATCACCTGAATAAAAACAATGATGTGATTTGATTAAGGTCAGTCAAGCCTTTTTGTAAAATCATGGATTACTGCTATTTTGAATTTATTCTAATCTCTCTAATAAAGGCAGGAATCTCTGAGTCAGTCCGTCCGTTCGGTTATAGGGTCGAATGTGGTGACCCAAATGCGCGAAAGATGGAACAAGCAGCAAGCTTTTGTACGGAGGTAAACAGACTCTTCTATGTATACAAAGAAGGATCTAATAAAGTAAAGAAGCTAAGTTAGACCTCTGAGGTAATGCGTGCAAACTGTTGCTGAGGGTAATTAAACAAAAACCCGGCTCCATAGTCTGAAGCAGGATGAACCAAGACGGCCCTCACACTTTGACTAACTCCCATAGTGACAACAGTAGTGCATAACGCCAGCTTTACTTCTTGAGTTTTTTATCCTTCACCATAAAATTTTAATTTAAATTCACTCAAAGAATTTTGCTAAGAGGAAACTAAAAAAACAGACACTATATCATATTAAAATTATTGTGAGCAGTAAATTCACCACTTCTAAGCAAAAGGGAGATGATAACGTTATATTGACATCCTGGCAACAGGGAATTGTAGCAGTACAATGTTTTCCTCTGAAGTGGAAGTACACAGTAAGTCAGTACTATACAGTTGAGATGCATATTTTTTTAGGTGCTTTGTAAGTTATTTCTGATTACAGTGGGTTAGAATTGCAACATTCTATATTTTACATATCTAAACATCATAATCTATAGCTGTTTGGGGCCCTTTAATTTCAGGCCCCCAGGAAGTTGCCTAACTTGCCTAATGGAAAAGTTTGCTCTAGATGTTTCCGCCCCTGAACCAGTGTATTTCAAAGGTGTTTCTGAACGTGAGTGGCCGCGGCTTGGGTATTTGACGCAACTATGCCATGGCAGGTGTATTGCTCAGGACGCAAGGAAGCGCAGTGTGAGCATTAAATTGAGTGTATGAGCGGTTCTTGAGAAAGCTGCAAGCACCAACACCACAGGCCAAGCAATCAGCCTGTTCCAAATAGACATGGTGTGAATGGCCAGCTCACTTGTGAGATACTGTAAATAATACAAAAGATCTAAAAAATTACATCTAAGATGGTCTTAGACGTATTCTACATTATGCCTTTAGCATTCAATCTGTAAAACCCTTCCAAAGTAGCAATATCTTGAACACTGCAATTGTATTCTATTTTCTATTATATCATGGTCTGGGTGAATAATCGATTCTGATTGGCTGCAGGGTGTCCATAAAAGAAGTGTTATAGGACACCTACTAAAGGAGTTTCATTTAAACTGACTGTTTATTGTTCTAAATGAATGCTCTACTTTAAAACAAAAAGGAAATGTGAATCTGTAATTTCCGACACTGCGTTGTGCTTCAGTGCCTTGTCC
This sequence comes from Zingel zingel, assembly GCA_023566125.1. Taxonomy (NCBI): domain Eukaryota; kingdom Metazoa; phylum Chordata; class Actinopteri; order Perciformes; family Percidae; genus Zingel; species Zingel zingel. Next base: position 37,991,798 of record CM042320.1, on the reverse strand, counting down.
TCTTAACACCACAGGATGGCGCTAACACACAAGCTGCAAGAAATAAGTTACACTGCCCCTCTAAACTGACTTTGTTTCAGAGCGAATAACGTTGTTTCATCCCGTTCACTGTTCAGGTAGCTACTTCAGGCTTCAGCCGACAGTAACGTTACACATCACGGTTAAAATTGTTCGTAAAAATCCACCATGACATGGCTGGATAGCTAGCTTGTCTTGATGTTAAACATACTGTCAAATTATTTATACTGATTGCCAATTGTACACAATGTTATTGACTTTGGCTCTTGCTAGCATAGCGTTAGCTTTCTGGCTCTGAGCTGAGCTGAAGGGTTCTATGAGCTGAGCGGACTATGAATATCTCCTGTTGCTAAGGGTGTGAAGTCGTATCTAAGGTCCATTCTGTTCCCTGGAGCCGTGACCAACATTGGCATTGCATAATAATCTTATGGTATGGGAATGATTGTTCCAGGTATTAGTCCAGGGAAACAGAGTTGTTGTTACAGTGCTACATTATTTTAGTAGAACTAACATAACTTATTCTACATTATGCATTTAGCATTCAATGAATAAAACTCATAAAAAGTAGAAATATATTGTAATATGTACACTGCCATTGCATTTCTATTTTCTAATAAGCCATTGGTTAAAATATTTTACTAGATCTAACATAAATAATCTGTTTATTGTAGGATATTGATAATTCATGTTTACCTGAGGTACAGTCTGTCCCTTGGTGACATACTCATTTCCGACCTTCACTCTGGGATAGCACAGAGCCTTGAGCATGTCAGCGGAGTTCAGACCCAGCAAGTAAGCAACCTTGTCAGCCCCTGCAAATAGGTCAAAGATTTCCATCATGATGAAAACAGAAACGAGTGTGATTAAGAACTTTACTTTGAGCTGACATTAAATACTCACCCTCTGTGCCATCAGGCTCAGCCTGCTCCTCACGCTGCTTCTGCTTGAACTTCATGTTACCATGGTGGAGCACAGCACCAGTCATCTTGTAGATGCTCATCTTCTCTTCATTACTGAAGCCCAGGATATCAATAGCGTTCTGGGTTCAAAAGAGGTCAACACAAAACATCATCAGTTTAGAAATATGCACTGGGAGTCTTGATGTTGCATTTCATGCAAATACTGTTTTTAAATATTTTAAAGTGAAAATCACTCACATCCGTGGCTTCCAGCTCAACTTTGTCGTCAATGCTGGCCACAGTGATCTGACCCATGCTACACATGGGGAAGTCGTAGGGGTTGGTGGTGATAAGTGCCAAATCTGCAGATGAAAGAAGGGTGAAAACGTCAGAACATTTGATTCATATGAAAACAGGTTAAACAATGTGCTCTCAATCTCCTTACCAATCAGCTCAGGCATGTGTGCAGTCATCATCTGATAGAAGATGTGATAGCCTCTTTCATCAGGAAGCTGGAATGTCACTCTGGACTTCTCCAGCAGATCTACAAATATTGTTTATACATCACAGCCTGGCCAATTCTCAATTCCAGTTTTTTGTATGTACTATGAGTATTATTACTTACATGTCTCAATATCGGCACTAGCCAGTTTGCCAGTTGCGCCGAAATGGATTCTGATGAATTTACCCTGTTTGGAACAAAGAATTTTTTATGTCCCTTCACATTGGCAATCTGTGACAAGACCTCTCTCATATGTAGAAATTGTTCCATACTTACAAAACGGGAAGAGTTGTCATTCCTAATAGTTTTGGCGTTACCATAGGCTTCCAGCAGTGGATTGGCTGCAATAATCTGATCCTCCAGTGAGCCCTATAATCCAGGTTTTGAGTTGCTATTAAAAAAATGACTTTTTCCCCCTGGAAAAATATTTCATACAAAATAACCCTGAATTGTACTCTTCATAAAGTAGCATACCTTTGATGCGTCCCTCTTCACTCCACCAACTGCGATTGTTGCAAAGTACTGGATGACACGCTTGGTGTTCACAGTCTTTCCAGCACCAGATTCTCCACTAGGTATAGATACAGACTTATAAGAACTTGATTAAGATATTTAACTATGTTTAACAAAGAGTACAAATGTTAATGTAATAAACTCACGTGATCAAGACAGACTGGTTCTCCCTATCTGTTAAATAAAAACCAAAATAATGTACTATGTTTTACTGCAACAGAAACCCAATATACTGATAAATTGTTTTGGTATTGACTTACCAGTAAGCATGAACTGAAAAGCGTTGTCAGAGACAGAGAAGATATGGGGTGGAGCCTCCATACGCTTCTTGCCTCTATAGGCGGTTACACATTCAGCATCGTACACTGGGAGCCACTTGTAGGGGTTCACAGTAACACAGAACAACCCAGAGTAGGTCTGAAAGTGATCATAGAGATTCAACAGTTACCTTTATGTTTTCTACAAGTTTAGCAATTTGCAATAGTTCTCTTTTCTCATTAGGCAGATTGTCTTACATAGATCATCCATGCTGCATACCGCTCTTTGAGGTTATACAGCACAGTGGCTTCATTGAGATGGGTCATCACGGCCATGTCCTCAATCTTGTCATACTTGGGAGGGTTCATTGGATGAACATCAGCTTCTTTCACTGTCCTCTCCTGGAATAGGACATTTGTGACAATGAGAACTGATCATATTGATTATCTCAGTTGACTCTGACTACATGATACCAACCTCATTAGTGGTCAGGACTTCGACGGTGACTTTGTCACCATCTTTCTTGAGGATTTTTGCCTTCAAGTACAGCTCCTTGACATCAGCAATGTAGCAGGCACTCTTGGCATCAAAGGGTGCAGTTTGAGCCTCAATTCTCTCCCTTTCTGGCTTACGAAGATAAATGGCAGCTTTGCCATAAGCGGCCATCTCCGCGTCCGTACTCATGGTTCCGGCTGATGTCTGTTAGATAATTATAAAGGAACTGTCATCTTAGCCTAAGATTAAGTCCATGTAATTAAATAGCACTCAAACTTAACATTCTGCTCAACAGTAAACATATCCGAACTGAAACCATGTCTATGTGTATAGTTACAGGTGGGCTTTGACTTCAAAGTGATTCAATCCTTTTCAGACTTAGTTGTTACTGAGAGTAAATGCTGACATATTGTTTAGCTTAAAACAAATACTTGGATAAATAACTGCGGAAATTCAATGAATGAGAAATAATTTGCACATGTATTATGCTCAGAAATAAAAAAATAATATTTAAAAGTTTCCTTACCTGACCTCTCTATCAACAGTATTCACCAATCCTGTTCAAAACAGTTTTTGATGTTAAAAACAAGATTCAGTCAACAAATGTTTCTATTTACATAACTTATTTCTCAATAATCTTAATGAAATGGCCTTAAGCTTAAGAAGAAAGATTTACCACAAGCAGGAACTCCCAGGTCTTTAGTGCCACACTCTGTGTCCACATGTAGCCTTTATATTAAACTTGGTTTTGATTACCTAGCAATGGCTAAATGTAAATCATGTTAGCCTGGGAAAACCCTGACGAACTTCCGGCAAATTTGAGATTTTCTCTGCAAGGCAGTCTGGCCAAGAGCCCATTAAAGCCCATTTCCAATTTTTCCAAATCAAGGCACCAATCACAACAATTAAGGCGGCTTTACACAATGACGATACTTCAGCGACGGCAAGCACCTTTTTGTTCATATTCATTCGGCAGCAACCTGCTGCTGCTGTCGCTGCTACATCACTCGGATCGTTGGTCTGATTGGTTGAAGGACTATCCAATTGCGCCCAGAGGCATTTGAGCAGCGTCTGTTAGTGACGCCCCTTTGGAAATGGGCTGTGAATGAACCTTGCCCAGACCCACTCTCAGTTACAACTGAGACCAGGCTAAAACCATGTGGTATTCTTACCAAATGTGGTAAGACAGATTTATAGATAGAAAATGTATCATCTGATGTTTCAGGTTTCATTTAGTATGGCCAGGTCTTGATTTTTGCTTGCTCATTACATCAATAAAAGTTTAATGTAGGCTATTTTTAAAGTATAAGTTCTATAACCTTTTTTGGTAACAATTTATAAAAACTAGACACTATGAAGCATTAGTTAAGTATCAGTAAATACTTAATTCATAATTTATAAAGCATTGTTACTACATTATTAAACATTATGTAATTCATGAACACAATTATACATGTTTCATTCTTGATTAATAAGCTCATCTATATAATGGGTTTAATGATTATGTTTTCATACTTTATGAATGGTGAGTTACCATTTCTAAATAAGGAATTATATTAAATTACAAACCAGTTATTCAGGAGTTGTCAATGATTCACAACATCATTTAGAAAGTGCTGTCTGATCTTGTAGAAATAGGAAGGACAAATTCTTAGTTGAAAAAAAAGGATCCCAGAGCAATGCAACTCTGTCTCCATCATTACGGCATGATGAGAGAGCTGTCAAGAGAATGGCCGAAATACACTTACAAAGTGGTAATGATTTGCAATCTCCCAGAGATGTCTATGAGTTGAGAATCGCAGACAAGCGTTACATTCAAATGGAATGAAGAGTCAAACATTAAAACTTTCAACAAAATGCTTTCCCAATCTGTTCGACCGGTCGCAGGAATACTCAATACATACCAAGTGTTATCATCATCTCCAGGAGTGATCCCGTCACACCGGCACTGGGCTCTCCCTCAGCCACGCCCACTACCCAGTCTCCTCTCAATCAGTATCATCGTTCACTATCCCCAGCCTATTAGCTCTCCTCACCTGTTGGCTGTTTGAACTTGTTAACTCATCTACAAGAACTCTCTCCATGGCTCAGTTGTTGTCTGATCTCATCACTACAGGACTCTTCATGTCATACTGACTCTCCCAATTTTGCTGCTGTGCCAGATCTTCCTGTGTTAGTCTCCAGTGAAGTCAAGTTTATTTCCCAGGCTTTTGTGCTTCAAAGTTTATTGGAACAGTTTTACTTGAAGTCTCCTGAGTTTTTCTGTAATTTTGACATTTGGTACCCTGACAAAGACTTCCACTAAAGATATTTGGATGGTATTCTGTGTCCTGAGTCTGAGTCTGTGACAGAAGACCAGACCTACACATGGACACCACAGACACCGGGGCTGAAGCCGCCAACCCCGATCCCTTCAGAGAGTCGGTAGCCGAGTTGCGACGAGCCATCAATGCAGCAGCTGCATCTCCTGCGCTACCTCCAACACACCTAGCCGGTCCCATGGGCACACCAGCGCCATACTCCGGTGCCCCTGAAGACTGTAATGGCTTCCTGCTGCAGTGCTCTCTCGCACTCGAGATGCAGTCTCACCGCTACCCCACAGACCGTGCCCAGATCGCCTACATCATCAGCCTGCTCACTGGGAGAGCCCTTCAGTGGGCCAAAAGTGTTTGGAAGCAAGCCGGCCTGGTCAACAACTCGCTCCAGGCATTTACTGGGCACTTACGTGAAGTTTTTGGTCTCCCCTTCAGTGATACCACCCTTCAAGAACGACTTCATAGCCTTCGACAAGGCAACAGCTCCATCTCTGACTATGCCCTCCAGTTTTGTACCTTGGCTTCTGCAAGTGGTTGGAATGAGCCAGCTCTGCTCACTACCTTTCGCCAGGGCTTAGAACCATCACTTCGTCTACACCTATCTGCCTATGATGACAGCATTGGACTGGAGAGGTTTATTCAACTTGCAACTTGCAATCCGGGTGGCCCATCAGCGCGAGAGTTGCTTAAGCGAGTTGACAGCTCAAGCACTCTACGACCCAGTTCGCCGCCCCTCAAGTCCATCCTCTGAACCAGGAGTGAGCCCATGCAGTTGGACTATGTACGCCTGACCCCGGCTGAACGTCAAAGACGATTAGCCCAGAGGCTCTGCCTATATTGTGGAACTGGAGGACACACCATAGCAGCCTGTCCCATTCATCCACCACGACCCTTTGTGAGTGCTATCCAAACTCCATCCTTGTGTTCCTCTCCACTGTATACCTCCATAACCCTCACTGCTCCAAACGGTTCCCTTTCAGCCACCGCCGTCATTGACTCTGGCTCCGCCAGCAACTTAATCTCTGGGGCACCCTGCCGCCGTCTCAACCTCCGTCGTTTCCAGGGCCAGAACTCGTTTACCTTCCAATCCATAGTAGGCAAGCCCCTGGACCAACGTTTGCTCCACCATCTTGCTGGACCTGTCAAGCTGCAAGTTGGTTGATTACATACTGAAGAAATCTCTTTCGTGGTTCTAGAACACTCCACCACTGATGTCATCCTGGGTCGCCCCTGGCTGTTGCATCACTCGCCCACCATCGACTGGAGCTCGGGTAACATCCTGAAATGGGGAACAGACTGTTTTTCATGTTATTTCCCTGACCTACCACTTACACGTCCATAACCCCTCCCTCCCCCCGTGGCAATCTGCACCACTTCGGTGGAAAGCCCATAAAGCAACCGCATGGTAGAGGTCCCCCAGGATTACCTCCACTTCAGTGATGTGTTTTGCCCGCAACAAGCTGCCAGGTTGCCTCCTCACCGCCCATGGGACTGTGCCATTGACCTCCTACCAGTTGCGCCAGTGTCCAAGGGCAAGATTTACCCTCTTTCTCTTCCCAAACAGAAGGCCATGGAGGAGTACATCAAGGAGGCCCTAAACCAAGGCTACATCAGACCTTCTACCTGCCCTGCTGCTTCAAGCTTCTTCTTTGTGGCCAAGAAGGATGGCAGTCTCAGACCCTGTATCGACTACCGTGCACTCAACAACATCACCGTCAAATACAGGTACCCTCTTCCCCTCGTCCCATGCTCCCTAGAGCTTCTGCGAGGTGCACAGATCTTCTCAAAACTAGACTTATGTAGTGCTTACAGTCTCGTTCGGATCCGGAAGGGGGACGAGTGGAAGACTGCCTTTGTTACCTCTACTGGCCACTATGAATATCTGGTGATGCCATATGGATTAGCTAATGCCCCTTCTGTATTCTAGGCATTCATGAACAAAATATTCCGAGAGTACCTCCACTGTTTTGTGTTAATCTACATTGATGATATTTTGATATATTCCCATAATATGGCTGACCATCTCCACCACATAGCCTTGGTCCTCCAGAAGCTCTGTGAGTACAATTTCTATCTCAAAGCTGAAAAGTGCTCCTTCCATCTGTCTCAGGTCCAGTTCCTCGGATACCACATCAGCCACAACCACATCAGTATGTATGAGGGGAAGGTAGCAGCAGTGCACTCCTGGCCAACACCCACAACCATAAAAGAGCTCCAACTCTTTCTTGGCTTTGCCAATTTTTACTGCCACTTTATAGAGAACTACAGCTATCTCACTTACCTTCTCACCTCCCTCCTCAGAGGTAAACCCAAGACCCTCTCCTGGAACGAGACCACCACCCAAGCCTTCAAGGACTTGAAGAAAGCCTTCACCACGGCTCCAGTCCTCACACATCCTGTCCCTGATAGACCCTTCATCGTTGAGGTGGATGCCTCAACTACCGGGATCGGAGCAGTCATTTCTTAGCAGCAGGGGAAGCCCTCAAAGCTACATCCATGTGCCTTCTTCTCCAGAAAACTCTCACCGGCAGAACAGAATTATGATGTCGGCAACCAAGAGCTACTAGCCATCAAGCTAGCCTTGGCGGAGTGGCGCCACTGGTAAGAGGGGGCTAAACAACCATTCTTGGTGTTGACGGACCATCGCAACCTAGAGTACCTCCGAGAGGCAAGACGTCTAAACCCCTGACAAGCCAGGTGGTCCCTCTTCTTTACCCGCTTCAACTTTTCCATCTCCTATCGTCCAGTGCCCAAAAATGTGAAGGCCGATGCCCTATCCCGGCTCCACACCTCTGAGGAGAGTTGTGATCACCCTGAGCCCATCCTGCCGCCTCATCTAATTGTCAGTCCCATAGAATGGGCCCTGGACCAGGACATCGCAGAGGCCTTGGTTGCTGACCCTGCTCCGCCAGACACCCCAGCACATCCCAAAGTACTTTGTCTCCAGGTAACCTCCACTGTACACTCCTCACTGGGCACTGGCCACCCCAGGACCAATCAGACTCTCTCCCTCCTTCGGAACTGGTACTGGTGGCCAGGGATGGCAAAACAGGTCAGCCACGCCGTTGCTGGCTGTGCCAAATGCGCCAAGGCAAAGACACCACATCACCTCCCAGCAGGCAAGCTCCTCCCATTGCCCGTTCCACAACGTCCATGGTCACACCTAGGAATAGACTTAATCACGGATCTCCCATCATCAGAAGGTCATACATGCATTTTGGTGATCGTGGACAGGTTTTCCAAATCCTGTAAACTTATTCCATTCAAAGTCATTCCTAGTGATACCGCCCAGGCACTCTTCCACATGGTGTTCTGAAATGTTGGTAATCCAGAGGACATTGTTTCTGATTGTGGCCCCCAATTCATCTCCAGGTTCTGGCGGGCCTTCTGCTCTCTCCAGATCCAGGAGATCGGTCAGTTACTTCGGACCTTCTGCCCAGGTCAGCAGCACAGTTGGCATCAGTTCCTGCCATGGGTCGAGTACGCACAGAATTCTCTTCGGCAACCAACAACGGGACTCACCCTGTTCCAGTGCATACTCGGCTACCAGCCTCCCCTTTTCCCTTGGACAGGGGAACCGTGAGAAGTGCCAGCTGTGGACCTCGTTACATTGGCCCCTTCACCATCACTGAACTCATTTACCCTGTCACTGTTAAGCTACAACTTCCCCCACATTATAGGATCCACTTTACTTTCCATGTCTCCTTGCTCAAAGCGTTTGTTCCCTCTCCTACAGAGCCTGGTGCCACTGAGGAACCTCCCCCGCCGCTCTTGATCGAGGATGGCCCAGTCCGGGACATCCTAGATTCCCGATCCTGGGTACGCCGAGGCGACATCCTTGACCCGACCCTGCTCACTACCTTCCACGAAGAACATCCAGATCGTCCTGCCCCCCCCACCCCCCACCCCCCCGGGTCAGGGTCGGCCTCGGTGTCAGGGTCCTCGGCCATCATGAGAGGCCCGTGGAGGGGGGTTAATGTCACACCGGCCATGCCCACTACCCAGTCTCCTCTCAATCAGTATCATCGTTCACTATCCCCAGCCTATTAGCACTCCTCACCTGTTGCCTGTTTGAACTCGTTAACTCATCTACACGAACCCTCTCCATGGCTCAGTTGTTGTCTGATCTCATCACTACAGGACTCTACATGTCATATGGACTCTCCCAATGTTGCTGCTGTGCCAGAGCTTCCTGTGTTAGTCTCCAGTGAAGTTAAGTTTATCTCCTGTGCTTTTGTGCTTCAAAGTTTATTGGAACAGTTTTACTTGACGGCTCCTGAGTTTTTCTGTAATTTTGACATTTGGTACCCTGACAAAGACCTCCATTAAAGATATTTGGATGGTATTCTGTGTCCTGAGTCTGAGTCCGTGACAGATCCTCTATGGAGACGTGACTTGTTTCTGCCCATATCCCAAAGTATGTTCTTGCCACAAAACCCCAAACATTGATTTTGATTGATATTATTTTTATCAAAATAAAAAATGTCTTTCTTCTTTAATGCAATAATTTTCGTAATGTCCTATAGCGTGACACACATAAAAGAACCAAAAATGTCTGTTTATCTTAAAATATCATAAATAAAAGAGAGATATAGACATCAATCATCATACATTTGTATAATTGTATACGGTTTTGAAAGGATGACAGCAAAGTCTGTCGCATTTATTGAAACAGTTCAAGTCCAAGTCATGGGAAAAAATTGTGTTATTCAAAATTTTCTATAATGTTTTTTTATAATTTTTCTCTTTTTATGTCACTCTGTAGAACACATTTGCAGTGCAGTTAAATAAAATGTTAAAAAAACAGGTAAAGAATTTACAAAACTAGTCACCCCTTACATTTTCTCAAAAGGAATTCATATAAATGTGCATATTGTTTCTTCAAAAACTGTTTTACAACTGTGTTTTTTATTAACTGCATATTTATCAACTATCCAATTGCACGTTGGTGCCACGCTTACTAGTATTCCATACTAGAGGCCTCAAATATTACAGATGGTTACATCGGGTATATTATTTTGGTCATTGTTGATTTTTTTTAAAGATTATTTTTTGGCCTTTTTTATTTTATAGATAGTGATAGTAGATAGGAAAGGGGGGGTGGGGGATGACGTGCAGCAAAGGGCCGCAAGACAGATTCAAACTGAGGCCGCTGCCTAGGACTCAGCATTATATGGAGTGCTCTCTCTACTAGATGAACTAGAGGTCGCCCCCACTGTTGACTTTAAAACAGTCCCCACCCTATCAAATAAATAAGTATGCAGTGTACTTGACATTGCAGCTAGCCATTCCTAAAGTTTGTAGAATTATTTTTTTAACTGTGTCACACATTATCTAAATCTCAGAAGACATGGTTGGACCAAAATAACAAACAATACAACGTAAAGTCAAAAACTATTTTATTGTGGTATATTTCACATCATATTATATGATTAGAAACAGCCCATTAGCTGAAGTTCTTTACTCAGCTGCCTCTTTTCCCTGGAAGAAATGAAAAAATTAATACATACAGTGGTTATGCGCCTACATTCTGGAAGCCTCATACTGTGTAAAAGTTTTACCTGTTGTTAATTATATGAGGCTTAAGGGAATCATGGTCATTTTTTTCAGTCATGAAATAAATTAGAGTAGCAGGAATTTCATTTGGTTACATTTTCGTGAAGCTGACATGCAAATATTTACCTTGCCAGAGTCACGGCTCTTCGCTCTCAACTTGTTGACCTGGGACTCTGCGATGTCAGCGCGCTCCTCAGCCTCCTCCAGCTCATGCTGCACCTTCCTGCACTTGGACAGATGAGTGTTGGCCTGCTCCTCCTGAAAAAAAATAGTGATTGACATTTTTGAATCTCCTAACATACCAACGGTCTACTTTGTGTGCAATACATTTGCCACAGTATTAAGCTTTTAATGTTGAAATGTATAGACTGTCCTTACCGCCTCCTCAGCCTGCCTCTTGTAGGCCTTGACTTTGAGCTGCAACTTGTCAACTAGATCCTGCAGCCTGGCAACGTTTTTCTTGTCCTCCTCCGTCTGTTAAAAATGTAATTAAAAAAAAAGAAATGTTTTTTCTTATAAGAATGTTAAATTGATTTTATGTTAACTATCAAAGTGACTGTACCTGATAGGTGAGCTCCTTCACCCTCCTCTCATATTTGCGAACACCCTTAATGGCATCTGCTCCACGTCTCTGCTCAGCTTCAACCTCTGCCTCCAGTTCACGCACCTTCAATGAACAATAAGGCAATAAGTACCCATCTTTTCTTTCAAAAGTCTTGCTTTACCTCTGAATTGTCTTAACATGACTTTCATACCCTGGACTCAAGTTTCTGGAGCTGCTTCTTGCCACCCTTCATGGCCAGGTTCTCAGCCTCATCCAAGCGGTGCTGCAGGTCCTTAACAGTGACCTCCAGGTTCTTCTTCATCCTCTCCAGGTGGGAGCTGGTATCCTGCTCCTTCTTCAGCTCCTCAGCCATCATAGCAGCCTAGAGGAGATAGCATACAATGTCAATTAGAAATATCTTGGAAAATCTGAAAAAGTAAGAACAAATGAAATGTAAACCTACATCAGTGATGGCCTTCTTGGCCTTCTCGTCTGCATTCCTTGCTTCCTGAACAGTGTCCTCCACTTCACCCTGGACCTGGACAAGGTCAGACTCAAGCTTCTTCTTGGAGTTCAGAAGGCTTGTGTTCTAAAAGGCAAAAAGATATTTAGGCAGTTAAGTCATCACATGACATATTTTCACATGTTATTTGAATTGTCATTAGATTTTTGAAATACTAAAGAAATGATTGGGCTTGTTCACCTGAGAGTGCAGAAGTCCAACACGCTCACTGGCATCCACCAGCTCCTGCTCAGCAGTTTTGCGACTTCTCTCTGTCTGTTCCAGAGCAACTCTGAGTTCCTCAATTTCAGCTACCATCAGACCGTTCCTGCGATCCACCATAGCAGCTTGTTCCTTGAACTCCTCCTGGGCTCTGACAGCATCATCAAGGTGCAGTTGTGCATCCTAGTGAACAAAACATCAGAAAAGTATTTACATGAATGCCAAAATCTACCTGCACTGTCCATGGTCTCTGCAACAGCTCTGTGTCTAACAATACCTTCAGCTGTGCCTGCACATTCCTCAGCTGCTTCTGGGACTCAGCAGCCTGGCGATTGGCGTGGCTCAGCTGAATCTCCATCTCATTCAGGTCTCCCTCCATCTTCTTCTTGATTCTCAGGGCATCGTTTCTGCTCCTGACCTCAGAATCCAGATTGCTCTGCATGGAGTCAATCACCCTCTGGCTGTTCCTCTTGATCTGCTCCATCTCCTCATCTTTCTCTGACAGCTTCCTGTCCACCTCACCCTTAATCTGGTTGAGCTCCAGCTGGACACGCAGGATCTTTGACTCCTCGTGTTCCAGAGTTCCCTGATGATATCAAAGAATAAAATATTGATATCTGCCTTCAAAGTATATTTTCTCAGAAGATGTCCCCAGAAAAAAGTACCTCAGCCTCTTCAAGAGCTGTCTGGATCTCAGCCTTCTCAGTCTCCAACTGCTTCTTGGACTTCTCCAGCTCATGGATGCTCTTGCCAGTCTCACCAATCTGTTCAGTCAGATCTGAGATCTCCTCTGCAGAGAGATACATGTATTTCATATTGTTAAGCCTTAAAACATAAAATATATACACTTTATTCTAACACCTGTTATATAAAGTGTAACTTTTACATAGTGTAGAACTTACGTTGCAGGTTCTTGTTTTCACGCTTCATAGTCTCCAGCTGATCCAGAGATTCCTCATAAGAGTTCTTCATCTTGAACAGCTCAGTGCTGAGAGAACGAGTCTCCTTCTGTGCTCCCTCCAGCTCTGCCTGACCCTCCTCGTACTTCTGTTTCCACTCTGCCAACACCTGAAAAACGCCATTAATACAGTTCTATTGGTTATGTAGCAATATGTAGCAAAGGAAAAATAAATATCTTTCATTGTTTATGTGGCCAAGCACGTTGACAATGCTACCTTGTCAAAGTTCCTCTGCTTTTACCCCTGAATAACACCATCAATACAATTAAGTTGGTTATGTAGCAATGTGATTTTTATATACATAAAGACAAATCAATATATATTTCATTGTTTGTATGGCTTGGCCACACAGAGGAAACAATGCTACCTTGTCAAAGTTCCTCTGCTTCTTGTCCAGGTTGGCAGCCAGCCCATTGGCCCTCTCCACATCAATCATGAGGTCCTCCACCTCACTCTGGAGCCTCTGTTTGGTTTTCTCAAGAGAAGCACACTTGGAATTCACTGCCTCAATCTGCTCCTCAGCCTCCTGAAGACGCTGAGCCAGCTTTTTCCTGTTTAAAAAAGGTAAGATTTGTTTCCCACTATAAACTATGAAGTTACCTGAAACCTTGGTAACAAGAATCTGAAAAGTGAGTTCTTAACTCTTAATATTAGGTAACAGTTAGGGAATTCCTTATATGACATACATAACAACACATCATAAGAAATTGCATCTCAGAAGGTGGAGCTTGTATTACATTTAAGAACGAGACCTTTATGTCTTCACCACAACAAATATTCTTTTTGAATTTAGCCCACAGGTGTAACACTGGTGTTATGCCCACACAGGGAATGTTGCATTGTGGTTTGTCTAAAGCCTTAATAATCTTACTGTAGTGAGTATTTTTCAAAATAGCAGGTGTTGGAAAAGGAGGGTACATTTATAATTAGCCTAGTCTTATATTTGAGGCATTATGGTTATAATGTTTTCATAATGATCTGAATGAACATATGAAGGCAGAGCTGTAAAAGGTTTGCTCCAAACGAAATTGCTAAACAAACAAAAAAATATATTGTTTACTTGTATTTAATGCAAGTATTGATACAAGCAAGGAATTGTCAGTTGACTTATGCTAAAATACTACTTCAATTGTTTGAATGTTACTCACTTGGCTTCCTCAAGCTCCTCAGTGCGCTGGATAGCATCAGTTTCATACTTAGCTCTCCACTGAGCCACCTCACTGTTGGCCTTGGACATTCCACGCTGCAGGTCAGCCTTGGCCTCTTGCTCCTCCTCAAACTGCTCCCTCAGCAGATCACAGTCATGGCGGGCTGATTGCAGTCCATGGGCAAGAGCATTCTTGGCCTGGTGTGAGACATATGATTGAAATGACAAAAAGTGTGACTCCCAAACTAATAATACTAATAAACACTTTCTTTAAGGTTTCTTACCTTAACCTCCTCTTCAATACGTCTTTTCAGCTCCTCAATCTGCTGTGTGAATGCCTGTTTGCCTCTGGTCAGCTGGGAGACAAGAGCTTCTTTCTCTTCAACTTGACGGCTGAACTCACCTTGTGTGAAAGATGTCATGATGCATTAGTTTGTGTCACTTTTTTCAATAACATACACAACAGATCATTAACTGATAGCTTGTAGATACCATTTTCTGTCAGGAGACGTGCTCTCTGTGCACTTGTGTCATTGATTTGTCGGACATTTTCATCATTCTTGGTCTTCAGTTCGCTGAGTTGGTCCTCTAGAGTACGGCACATCTTTTCCAGATTTCCCTAAGGAAAAGAGATGACATCAGTGATCAGGATTTATCTTTAATATTAATTACCACATATATTACCCAAATAAGTGTTACAGGTAATAAAATAGCATTCCATGCATTGTGTACCTTTGCTTTAGCAACATTCTCCATGTTGCTGGAGAGGTCATCAATCTCCATCTTGTATTCACTCTTTTCCTTTTCAAGCTTCTGCTTTACACGCTGGAGGTTGTCGATCTGCTCTCCCAGCTCAGCAACGCTGTCAGCCTGCTTCTTGCGAAGAGCAGCAGCAGTGGCTTCATGCTGCAGAGTGGACTCCTCAAGATCACGACGGAGCTTCTGGAACTCGGCTTCACGCTTTTTGTTCATCTCAATCTGAGAAGCAGTGGCACCACCGGCCTCCTCCAGCCTCTCACTGATCTCCTCGAGTTCCCTGGAGAGGTCAGCTCTCTGCTTCTCAACTTTGGCACGAGCAGCACGCTCAGCCTCAATCTCCTCCTCCAGTTCCTCAATACGAGCCTGTTGAATATAGATGTGATGGCTTTCAGTAAACTTTGATTTTTAATACACAAAATTGGGAACACATGCAGAAATGCTATGTGTAATGCAAAATATCACCTGAAGCTCCTTGATCTTCTTCTGAAGCTGAGCACCCAGAGACTGCTCATCTTCAACTTTGCTAAGGAGCTGACTGATTTCAAAGTCCTTCCTGTGAGAATTATAAAGTACAGAGTTAATGCAGTTGACCAAAGGTTTTAAAAGAATGATTGTTGTACATTTCAAAAACTATAACTATAACGATACTTTTTGATCTTCTCATCAGACTGCTGCTTCTCATTCTCAAGATCCATGATGGATTCCTGGGCCAGTTTCAGATCGCCCTCAAGCTTTCTCTTGGCTCTCTCAAGGTCCATACGGAGCTTCTTCTCTTGCTCCAGAGAACCCTCAAGCTGAGAATTAAGATTAGTTTTTAATCATCACATTCAAGAAGAATTGTCTTGCTTTGCTAATCCAAGGGACTTTGTAAACTTACATCATCCACTTGTTGCTCAAGCTTGGTCTTGGCCTTGGTCAGAGTGTTGACTTTGTCTTCCTCAGCCTGCAGGTCATCCAGAGTCTGCTGATGAGCCTCCTGAAGGGCTTTCTTTTCCTTGGTCAACTTAGCAATGCTCTCATCCTGAGAGGCCATCTCCTCGGTCAGGTTCTTCACCTGAGTGTGCAAGAAAGATCTTGTCTTTTAATAGTAATAATTATATTCTTACTTAATCTGATAGACATTAATATTATTATTATTATTATTATTATTATTATTATTATTATTATTATTATATGATTATTATTTACGAACCTTGTTCTCTGTGGCATGTTTCTCTTTCTCCACTTTGGCCAATGTAAGCTCCAGGTCATCAATATCCTTCTTGAGCTCAGAGCATTCATCCTCCAGCTTTCTCTTCTTGGCAGTGAGCTCAGCATTGCTTTCCTCTTCATCCTCCAGTCTCTCACTTGTCTCTTTGAGTTTGGCCTCCATCTGAATCTTACTCTTGATAAGTCCCTCACATCTCTCTTCAGCATCATTCAGATTCTCTGATTCCTAGTTAATTTTTATGAAAATAGAAGTTGATGTGAGTACATTAACTGTTAACACAACCAGCATAAACAAATCAAACATGAAAAAGCAGAACTGTCTGTTAAAAGTTTACTTACAGATGCTACTTGCAGCTGCAGATCATTCTTCTCCTGCAGAAGGGACACCATCTTCTCCTCCAGTTCCTTCTTTTTGGCCAGGGCAGCAGCCAAGTCAATTTTCATCTTATCGTAGTTCTCCTTCATATTTGCCAGCTCCTTCTCAGTTTCAGCAGTTTTCAGCAGAGGCTTGATCTTGTAGTACACCTTCATCCATGGCCAGTGTTTGACATTCATGAATGAGCGGATATTGTATTCGATGGTGTATATGGCTTCCCTGAGGACAAGAAATAGCTGTTATGGACAATATTGGTTGTGATTTTTAATATCATGATTCAGAATAAGCTGTTGTCAACATGCCTCCTCTCCATCATCTTCATAAACTCCTTTCTCATGAGGTAACCACGGCACAAACCCTGAGTCATGGTGACCAGAGTTGCCAGTTTTTCATCTCTCATCTCCTCAAGGACTCCTAGAAGACCGGCCTTGAAGAACACCTGTTTAAGCAAAAAATAAAAAAGATTGCAGGATGAACTCAGATAATAATAAATGTACACCCCGTAAAAAAAAAAATCATAGTTAACAGAAAAAATTGGACTGAACAATCTAACTTCGTTGGTCATTATTTGTCAGTTAAATAAGGAAAGCGTTTACCTTGGTGTGTCCGAATTTGTACTCATCATGATTAATATCAATTGACCCAAGAAGCTTCTCTGAAGCCTTCTTGTTGTCAATGAACTGGCCTTCGGGGATGACACTGGCATTCAGCACCTTGTACCTTGAGTTGTATGAGAGAGGTAAAGGTCAGTGTGAGCATTTTCTTTTAATAATCTGTATCAAAATTTTACTAAAATATCAATTGATACCTCTGCTTGAAGTCAGCATAGAGAATTCTGCTGGGGAAACCTTTTCTGCAGATTCTGATACCCTCCAGCACACCGTTACACCTCAGCTGATGGATGACCAGGAAGTTCTCCATCAGACCTGTAAAAAAAAATATTTTTTAATTATTACTTTGACTAATAGACTCTTAGTTAAAGCAGCAAACAATTAGATAAACCATATTAAAAACAACACCACTCCTTAAAGAATCTCTTGAGATTATGTTCTCTATCTACCTGGAGTCTTTGACTCATTAGGAATCAGGCAGCGCACAAAGTGAGGATGGGTGCTCCTCAAGTTAGTCATCAGCTTCCCCAAGTTCTCCTGTAGATCCAAAATGGGGAGTCTCATCATGACATGTAATTAATTGTGAGTTTGAGCATAAACCAAGATATACACAGTATAAGATAAGTTTGCAATGTTAAACCTTACCCTAAACTGTGAAGACACAGTCTGCATAGAACCACCCTTCTTCTTGCCTCCCTTCTTGGTAGTATCTGTTGATAGTTTTAAGTAGGCATGTTTTGTTAGAATGACAAATAAAATATACATTAACACATGCTCAATTTAATTAAAAATATATACAGCATAATCTAAAAATATGTTTTAAATTACTGTAGTTACTATCATACCCTCAACAATAAGAGGAAAGCAGATAGCCAGTAGTTTCACTGGGGATTTCTGGTACAGCTGACAGACGGAGTCATTCAGTGGATCCTTGTTCTTTTCCAGCCAGCCGTTGATATTGTAGTCCACGGTACCAGCATAGTGCACCAGGGAGAAGTGGGCCTCAGCCTTGCCTTTGGTGGGCTTAGGCTTCTCAAATGCTTTAGTTTTGCCAAGATGCTGGTCATACAGCTTGTTCTTGAAGGATGTGTCTGTGGCCTTGGGGAACATGCACTCCTCTTCAAGGATGGAGAAGATGCCCATGGGCTTGAAAAAAGTGGGAAGCAGTATGTCATTAAGTGATACGTCAAGTCATACTAAGAACAATCTATCTATAAATCGGAAAATCTCTGTTTGTCCCCACACATGCGCACTACAGCACCCACACATGCGCAGTACAGTAGCTGTGCCGAGGAGTTGCTACATCGCTACAAGGCTCATTGATTGCAATTCACTGGCTACCGGTGTCATGCCATAAACTAATCATCTGTCTAAAACTGATTGCTGTCTACCCTGCTAGAATCTGAATCTGCAACGTTCTGGAGGCCAAGCAATCAGCCCTTTCCAAACATGTTTTGAACGGGCACTGCACTAGTTATATATTATCATCAAATGAAGTGATTACCTTTTCAATGAGCTCGATGCAGGCAGCCAAGTCCATGCCAAAGTCAATGAACTCCCAGATAATACCCTCCTTCTTGTACTCCTCTTGCTCCAGGACAAACATGGTGTGATTGAAAAACTGTTGCAGTTTCTCATTGGTGAAGTTGATGCACAGCTGTTCCAAGGTGTTGAACTGTAAGGGGAGAACTCATCAGTAATCTCTCGCAGGGCAAAAGGAATAATTCTGTCATGAAAAGTATCTGCTTCTAAAGTGTTGGAAATGAAGCTTACGTCAAAGATTTCAAAACCAGCAATATCCAGGACACCAATGTAGTACTGCCTCGCTTGTTTTGTGTCCAACATCTGGTTAATACGAACAACCATCCACAAGAACATCCTCTCATAGATAGCCTTGGCCAGGGCTGTCACTGAGTTCATCACCTGAATAATTTGATTAAAGTCAGTCAACCGTAAAATAATGGATTACTGGTATTTTCAACTACTTCTAATCCAACTATAAAGCAAGAAATCTATGTCTATCTGTTTTTGTGTCTGTCTGTTTGTCCTTCACATAAGCTATTTGGACAACTATTCGTCAGATTTACTTCCCACTTGGTATGTGTATTGTTCCGGATCCAATGGCGTGCATTATTGAACTTGGTGCAAATTGCGCGAAGGATCCATGCTAATCTTCTCTATGTCGTTTAGAAGCCTACATGTAAAGTGACAGGAAGCTTTTAAAAGACCATCCATGTATGCATGGTCAAAATTAGTGGTGGAAGAAGTATTCATTTTCAAGTAAGTAAAAATAAGTATTGTTAAGTAACAACACTACATTGCAAAAAATACTCTATATGTTATTCACTTTTATGTTGCAGTTGGTAATTATTTTATATACTCAATAATTCAAAGCAAGTATAGCTGTCAAATAAAGTGGAGTGGAGTAAAGAGTACAATATTTTACTCTGCAATGTAGTAGTGTATACTGTACAGTAAGTATACAGTAGCCTAAAATAGCAATACTCTTTATAGTGCAGTACTTCGCAAATTGTCAACGTGCTTAGTTCATCCCACAACTGGTCAGAATTTTTACGAGTACGGGTGGAGTAGAACACACATATTGCAGAAGCAGGCCATAATGGTCAGAAATCCAGCCGGGACAGGCAGGATGGGATAAAGAAAACAGTCCTGCGCAAGCTCTATTGAGTAATCTATTGAGGGGATCCATAATAACTGTTACACCACTGAACAGCATGCTGGTTACAGCTCACTCTCTGTTGATCTCTACAGTATAGTCAGAAAACAGGAAAAGAAAGGGAGACCGAAGATGATACATTGCGGCAGACTCAAACATTTAGGCAACAGCAATGTAACTATTGGAATGAACACTTTTCTTCCTGGAAATAGCCTTGTCCCAAATAGCTATCTGTTAGCAAATGACTATATACCACAGCATTGCTAGAGGATGCAACCATGACACTGCACGTGTATTGCTCAGGACCCAAGAAAGTGCAGTGTCAAGGTGGAAATTGATGTGATAATATAAAATCTAACAACTACTACAACTACTATTTCTAGTCATAGTTCCATTATCTTTATTGTGACTATTATTGCCACTGTTCATCACACCCCTAACCGGCACCGTCAGACACCACCTACCAAGAGCCTGGGTCTGTCCGATGTTTCTCCCTAAAAGTAAGTTTTCCTCACCACCCGAGGTTTCCCCCTAAAAGGAAGTTTTTCCTCGCCGCTGTTGCACTAAATGTTTGAACTTGGGGGAATTACTTGAATTGTTAGGTTGTGGTCTAGACCTACTCTATCTGTACAGTGTCTTGAGATAACTCTTGTTATGATTTTATGCTATAAATAAAATAGAATTGAATTGAATTAGCATTGTCCTTCACTTATTCTACATTATGCATTTAGCATTCAATGAATAAAACTCATAAAAAGTAGAAATATATTGTAATATATACACTGCCATTGCATTTCTATTTTCTAATAAGCCATTGGTTAAAATATTTTACTAGATCTAACATAAATAATCTGTTTATTGTAGGATATTGATAATTCATGTTTACCTGAGGTACAGTCTGTCCCTTGGTGACATACTCATTTCCGACCTTCACTCTGGGATAGCACAGAGCCTTGAGCATGTCAGCGGAGTTCAGACCCAGCAAGTAAGCAACCTTGTCAGCCTCTGAAAATAGTTCAGAGATTTCCATCATGATGTAAATAGACACCAGTGTGATTAAGATCTGTATTACTGTTGCTCCCAAGCTATTCACTTTGAGCTGACATTAAATACTCACCCTCTGTGCCATCAGGCTCACCCTGCTCCTCACGCTGCTTCTGCTTGAACTTCATGTTACCATGGTGGAGCACAGCACCAGTCAACTTGTAGATGCTCACCTTCTCTTCATTAGTGAAGCCCAGGATATCAATAGCATTCTGAGTTCAAAAGAGGTCCACACATAACATAATCACTTTAGAAATTGAACTTAAAGAGCAGTTTTGATGTTTATATATTTGAAGTGAAGATCACTCACATCCGTGGCTTCCAGTTCAACTTTGTCATCAATGCTGGCCACACTAATCTGACCCATGCTACACATGGGGAAGTCATAGGGGTTGGTTGTGATGAGTGCCATATCTGCAGATAAAAAAGGTCAATATGTCAGAACATCTGTTTTGTATGAAAACAAGTAGGTTACTTGTGCAACATCTCAATCTGCTTACCAATCAGCTCAGGTATGTGTGCAGTCATCATCTGATAGAAGATGTGATAGCCTCTTTCAGCAGGAAGCTGGAATGTCACTCTGGACTTCTCCAGCAGATCTACAAATATTGTTCATAAATCACAGCCTAGCCAATTCTCAATTCCAGTCGTTTAAATGTACTATGAGTATTTTTACTTGCATGTCTCAATATCAGCACTAGCCAGTTTGCCAGTTGTGCCGAAATGGATTCTGATGAATTTACCCTGTTTGGAACAAAGAATTTTTAATGTCCCTCCACATTGGCAATTTGTGACAAGACCTCTCTCATGTGTAGACATTTTTCCATACTTACAAAACGAGAAGAGTTGTCATTCCTAATAGTTTTGGCGTTACCATAGGCTTCCAGCAGGGGATTGGCTGCAATAATCTGATCCTCCAGTGACCCCTATAATCCAGGTTTAGAATTACTGTCAGAAAATGACTTTATTTTTTTTCCCTGGAGAAATATTCTATACAGGAAGAACCCTGAAGTGTAATCATTATACAGTAACCTACCTTTGATGCGTCCCTCTTTGGTCCACCAACTGCGATTGTTGCAAAGTACTGGATGACACGCTTGGTGTTCACAGTCTTTCCAGCACCAGATTCTCCACTAGGTATAGACATAGACTTTTAAGAATTTGATCAAGATATTTGACTATGTTAAACAAAATCTACAAATGTAAATGTAACAAACTGACGTGATCAAGACAGACTGGTTCTCCCTATCTGTTGAATAAGAAACAAAATAATATAATTCAACTATGTTTTACAGAAACCTTTATATACTAATAAATTCTACATTGTTATGGTAATGACTTACCAGTAAGCATGAACTGATAAGCGTTGTCAGAGACAGAGAAGATATGGGGTGGAGCCTCCATACGCTTCTTGCCTCTATAGGCACACACACATTCAGAATCGTACACTGGGAGCCACTTGTAGGGGTTCACAGTGGCACAGAACAACCCAGAGTAGGTCTGAAAATGATCATAGAGACACAACAGTTAACTCTGTTTCTTACAAGTTTAGCAATTTGCAATAATTCTCTTTTCTCATTAGGCAGATTGTCTTACGTAGATCATCCATGCTGCATAACGCTCTTTGAGGTTATACAGCACAGAAGCTTCATTGAGATGGGTCATCATGGCCATGTCCTCAATCTTGTCATACTTGGGAGGGTTCATTGGATAGATGTCAGCTTCTTTCACTGTCTTCTCCTGGAATAGGACATTTGTCACAATAAGAACTAATCATATTGATTCTCTCAGTTGACTCAGACTTCATGATACTAACCTCCTTTGTGTCCAGGACTTCAACGGTGACTTTGGCACCATCTTTCTTGAGGATTTTGGCCTTCAAGTACAGCTCCTTGACATCGGCTACGTAGCAGGCACTCTTGGCATCAAATGGTGTACTTTGAGCCTCAATTCTCTCCCTTTCTGGCTTACGAAGGTAAACTGCAGCTTTGCCATAAATGGCCATCTCCGAGTCCGTACTCATGGTGGCGGCTGATGTCTGTTAGATAATTACAAAGGATCTGCCATTCTTAGACTAATGTTTTTTTCAATTCCATGCAATTAAACAGCACTTAAACTTGAAATTCTGCTGAATAGTAAACATATCCGAACTGAAACCAAGTCTGGGTATTGTTACAGGTGGGCTTTGACTTCAAAGTTACTCAATCCTTTTCAGACTTATTTGTTAATGAGAATAAATACTAACCTATTGTTTAGTTTTGTCAAAATATTTGGATGAATTATTGCAGACACTCAATGAAAGACAAATATTTTGCATATGTATTAAACGCTTATGAAGAAATTTAAAAGTTGTCCTTACCTGACCTCTCTGTCAACAGTAATCACCAATCCTGTTCAAAACTGTTTTTGTCGTCAGAGTATGTGTACAAACAAGATCAATAATAATTATTAATAAAAGTTATAACTTATTACTTAAACAAAGAACAAATGAAAATGATCTCAAGCTTAAGAGAGCATTGTTTTACCACAAGCATGAACTCCCAGGTCTTCGGTATCACACTCTGTGTCCAAAAATAGCCTTTATATTGAATCAGGTTTTCATGACACAGCAAAAGTTAAATGTGGTATGCATACCAAATGTGGTAAGGCAGATAGGCAGACTTATAAAAAGATCTTGAAAATATCATGTGATGTTTCAGGTTTCACTTAGTATGGCCAGGTCTTGATTTTTGCTTACTCGTTACTACAATTACAGTTTATTATAGGCTCTTGAACACCCTCTTCACTGTACATAAGTTTGAAAATACTCTGTTTTATTTTCCTTTATGGTTTCTTAAAGTTTATTAATTATACCATAAATATATTTAGTTGTTGTATACGTTTTGTCATAATTTTTATTTTAATCTTATTGCAATTATACAATTGACATAATACATCATTGAGATTTTCAGTTTTGTTGCAGCATGAGGCCATAACACTAAACAACCACAGCAAGAATCAGTAATGTAAAAAAATGAAACAATTAAATACAACAAAGATTCTTTGAACAATTTCAGTAAGTCCTCTGTCTAAGCAACTCCCCTTTCTTATCTGATAGAAGAAGTGATCTCAGAATCTTAAGGTTGATTAATCTCTAAAATATGTATGTGATTTTTGATAAACATTTCTATCAAGCACATAAATTCACTCTTCACATTCTGTAGCTCTTTGCATTTTGATCAGGGCAAAAGGTGAGCTCAAGACACTCAAGGTGTCTTTCTTGGATGCCAGAGTTCATTGAACTCTTTTATTCAAAAGTGTTGGCCTCTAAAGAAAGCTTCTAAACGAAAATCTTTCTTTTCATTCATGCTCATGAACGTTTTTCAAGTGGGGAGTACAGTGACAATAGTCATACCCCTATTCCGTTCTCCTCAAACAGTTTCACCAACTTCTCCTGAGGCATCAAAAAAGTGTTCTTGATTTAATTTATATTGTAGCCAGCCATTCCAATAAAATTGTAGCATTTTGTTTAGCTGTATCACAAATTATCCAAATCTCACATTTGCTCTCAAAGGACATGGTTACATCAAATAACACAGACAATGAAATTTAAAATCAAAAACTATTTTATTGTGGTATATTTCACATCATATTATATGATTAGAAACAGCCGTCAGCCGAAGTGCTTTACTCAGCTGCCTCTTTTCCCTGGAAAAAATAAAACAACCCGTTACAGTGCATATGCACCTACAAACACATCATACAAGTTATAATAATTTTTTTAATCCTAAAAGTTTTGTTTCGTCGTTAATTTCATCAAGCTTTAGGCAATAATGGTAATGTTTTTCCAGTCATAACTTAAGTATTGCTTGACATAAAATGGAGTAGCAGGAATTTCATTTGATTTCATTTTCATAAACCTGACGTGAATATTTACCTTGCCAGAGTCACGGCTCTTCGCTCTCAACTTGTTGACCTGGGACTCTGCGATGTCAGCGCGCTCCTCAGCCTCCTCCAGCTCATGCTGCACCTTCCTGCACTTGGACAGATGAGTGTTGGCCTGTTCCTCCTGAAAATACATAGAGATTGACATTTTTGAATCTCCTAAAAGACCAAAGGTCTACTTTGTGTGCAATAAATCTGCCAAGCTTTCAGTATTAAAAAATGTAGATTATTTTGGGTGGACTGTAGGAACCAGCCCTGGGATCTTGAAACTTTGTCCCTCTGTCACGGAGTGATGAAGTTCCACCATTGGTCAGAGTGAGTGTTGATGTGAGTGTTGGTGTCTTAACTTTTATTTCATTATTATTCAGTGGGTTTTATTTTCTATCTTACATTATACATTAAATTTATTCTATTTTGATCTTATTTTATCTTGTTTTTGCTTATGTCAGGTGTGTTTTATTATCCTATTTTTACATTCTATGGCATTCTATTCCTGTTCTTTTTTTACATTGATTACCTGTTTTTGTGCTCATTTCATGTCAAGTAATTTCCTTCGTGTTCAAGCACTTTTTGATGCATGTCTTGTACTAGCATAGTGCCTGTTCAAAACATGACTGTTCGGAACTGCTGATTAATTGGTATTATGGTTCTTGGCCTGTTGTATTGCTGCTTGCTACTTTTTCAAGAAAACAGCCATAGATGTATCTTGATGTTTAGATATAATATTGAATGTGTTACTATTCTAACTTCATACCCAGACATGACTTAGAAAAAGGCCCCCAAAGCACTTAGAAAACATGCATCGCAACTGTATACTACTGACTTCCTGTAATACTTCTACTTCAGCGGAACATATTGATACTACTACATTTATCTGACAGACAAATATTACTGTTTACATTGCAGATATTAATTTTACTCACAAATATCAGGTTTTCTTTAAATATTGTAAATTTTTCTTAAAAATAAATAAATAAATAGTTTTAATAGATATTTTGCTGGTGGTATCGTTATTAGTGTCATAAGTTAGTAAACTTACACAAGTTGAGTTGCAATGGCAGAGTGGCCTGTTTCTGCAGGATATCCGCTTGTGCTCGTTGACTCCAGGTAAATGAAGAAGAGTTTGTTTGTAACGGTAGTATAACCAGCATACACGGTCAGAAGCGAAGGGAAGGGGGAGGCCAGTGGGCCATGGCCTTCCCTGAAATCTGATTGGCCACCTTTCAGCCACTGGTGAAATCTATCTTGTCATAGGGCAATTTGTTTTTACCTAGCTGGGGGCAGGGTGAGGGGAAGAGATAGCTGATTGCAACATATCTCTCCCTCTCTCTCTCTCTTCTCGTGGAGAAACAGCTGATTGCTGCACATTCTCTCTCACTCTCCCTCCCTCTTGCCTTTCCTGAGAAACAGCTGATTGCGCGCATCCCTCTCTCTTTCCCTCTCTCTCTTTCTCTCTCTCTCTCTCTCACACTCGCTCTTGTCCGTTCCTGGGAAACAGCTGAATGTGGCACGTTCTCTCTTTGACTGTCCTTTCGCAGAGAAATGGCGAGCAGGCTAAAAGAAACCAAACTAAGTGACTTGTTTCTGGCCATCTCCTCCGCCCCATTTTGAGCCAAGTTAGTACGATTCAGTTTATATGCACTACTATTTAATCCGCCCGTCTGTCAACTACCGCCGCAAATAAAATCTAATTATGAGGAAACACTGTCATGTTAATGTGCATTTTGGCCAATAGTTAACATTACAATTTTAAAAGTTGGGTAGCTAGCAAAGCCTTAACAAAAGCAAAATAAACGTGTGTTTAGATACACTAACTAGTAATATTAAAAGATAGAATATAAAAAACTAAAATAGCCACTGTCTGTGGTCAGAAACAAACGGTGAAATACATTTAGTGGAGGTATTCATTTCCAAATAGGGGTATTAGTCGCTGGTGTTCCGCTGCGGAATACATGCTGACTCAGAGATAAAGCCCTCCAGAGCCCTGAAACCCTGTCCCAGCTGCTGCAAGGAGTGGTCTATGCTCATTTATTTCCAGTTTATTAACATTGCACATGTCTCATGTCCAAATTAGGCATGTCAGTGGGTACCCGGCAATGTACCCGTGGAGTGGGAAGCAGATCAGATTAACAGTTTTCGAGATATGCTTAGGACAGACACACTCAGAAACACAGAGATGCCATGCTTTTACTATACATTAATACATTTATTATTATCATTATTTATGATTATAATATATTGTCCTTACCGCCTCCTCAGCCTGCCTCTTGTAGGCCTTCACCTTCAGCTGCAACTTGTCAACCAGATCCTGCAGTCTGGCAACGTTTTTCTTGTCCTCCTCAGTCTGTAAGAGGCAATATAGATTTGCATGTGTGTTTTTAATGATAAGTGTATTAGATCATTTTTGTACTATGAATGTTTACTATCAAAGTAACTGTACCTGATAGGTGAGCTCCTTCACCCTCCTCTCATATTTGCGGACACCCTTAATGGCATCTGCTCCGCGTCTCTGCTCTGCCTCAACCTCTGCCTCCAGTTCACGCACCTTCAAAAATCAAGACACTAATAAGAATCCATCTTTCTTTTCCAAAAGTCTTTCTTCAGCTCTGCAAATACTTAATATGACTTTCTTACCCTGGACTCAAGTTTCTGGAGCTGCTTCTTGCCACCCTTCATGGCCAGGTTCTCAGCCTCATCCAGGCGGTGCTGCAGGTCCTTAACAGCGACCTCCAGGTTCTTCTTCATCCTCTCCAGGTGAGCGCTGGTATCCTGCTCCTTCTTCAGCTCCTCAGCCATCATAGCAGCCTAGAGGAGGCAGCATGAAATGTTAATTAGAAATATTAAGCAAGTGAAAGTAAGAACAAATGAAATGTAAACCTACATCAGTGATGGCCTTCTTGGCCTTCTCCTCTGCATTCCTTGCTTCCTGAACAGTGTCATCCACTTCACCCTGGACCTGGACCAGGTCAGACTCAAGCTTCTTCTTGGAGTTCAGAAGGCTTGTGTTCTAATCGGCAAAAACATTTAGGCACTTTAGTCATCACATGCCTGATTTTCACATGATATTTAAATTGTCTTTTTGAATTATTGAAGAAATGATTGGGCTTGTTCACCTGAGAGTGCAGAAGTCCAACACGCTCACTGGCGTCCACCAGCTCCTGCTCAGCGATTTTGCGACTTCTCTCCGTCTGTTCCAGAGCAGCTCTAAGTTCCTCAATTTCAGCTACCATCAGACCGTTCCTGCGATCCACCATAGCAGCTTGTTCCTTAAAGTCTTCCTGTGCTCTGATAGCATCATCGAGGTGCAGTTGTGCATCCTAGTGAAAAAAGATCAGGACAATATTCACATGAATGCCAAAATCTACCTGCACTGATCATAGTCTGTGCAACAGATCTGTATCTAACAATACCTTCAGCTGTGCCTGCACATTTCTCAGCTGCTTCTGGGACTCAGCAGCCTGGCGATTGGCGTGGCTCAGCTGAATCTCCATCTCATTCAGGTCTCCCTCCATCTTCTTCTTGATTCTCAGGGCATCGTTTCTGCTCCTGACCTCAGAATCCAGATTGCTCTGCATGGAGTCAATCACCCTCTGGCTGTTCCTCTTGATCTGCTCCATCTCCTCATCTTTCTCTGCCAGCTTCCTGTCCACCTCACTCTTAATCTGGTTGAGCTCCAGCTGGACACGCAGGATCTTAGACTCTTCGTGTTCCAGAGTTCCCTGATTATAGCAAAGAAGGAAATATTAATCTCTGTCTGTAATATTTGTCCATGATTTGGATTTTTATTAAAAGATTTCCCCGGAAGTTTTTTTTTACCTCAGCCTCTTCAAGAGCTGTCTGGATCTCAGCCTTCTCGGTCTCCACCTGCTTCTTGGACTTTTCTAGCTCATGGATGCTCTTACCAGTCTCACCAATCTGTTCAGTCAGATCTGAGATTTCCTCTGCAGAGATAAATGTTTTATATTGTTTAGCCTTAAAACATATATAAATATACTTTATTTATATTAACATGTGTTATGTGTTAAATACAATGTAACTGTAACATAATTTGGAACTCACGTTGCAGGTTCTTGTTTTCACGCTTCATGGTCTCCAGCTGATCCAGAGATTCCTCATAAGAGTTCTTCATCTTGAACAGCTCAGTGCTGAGAGAACGAGTCTCCTTCTGTGCTCCCTCAAGCTCTGCCTGACCCTCCTCAAACTTCTGTTTCCACTCTGCCAACACCTGAATAACACCATTAATACAATATGAAGAAATATACATATATTTCATTGTATGTATGGCATGGCCACACAAAGTAAACAATGCTACCTTGTCAAAGTTCCTCTGCTTCTTGTCCAGGTTGGCAGCCAGCCCATTGGCCCTCTCCACATCAATCATGAGGTCCTCCACCTCACCCTGGAGCCTCTGTTTGGTTTTCTCAAGAGAAGCACACTTGGAATTCACTGCCTCAATCTGCTCCTCAGCCTCCTGAAGACGCTGAGCCAGCTTTTTCCTGTTTAAAGAAGGTAAGATTTGTTCTCCATTCAAAATTATGAAGTTACAGGAAGCCTAAGTAAAATGTATCTATTGCAAATATTCAAACGTTAGAAATTATGTATTTTTTTTTTTTACATTATGTTTTGGGGCATTTTTAGGCCTTTATTTTCATAGGACAGCTAAAGACATCAAAGGGGAGAGAGAAAGGGGGAATGACATGCAGCAAAGGGCAGCAGGTCAGAATCAAACCCTGCGTTATGGAGTAAACCTCTATATATGGGCACATGCTCTACCAGGTAAGCTACCCAGGTGCCCAGTAAAATATGTATTTCTAAATCTATTAAATGCAAATTCAAGATTCAAGTGATGCAGTTGTCAGTTGAGTTATGCTGAAATGCTAAACTTCTTAACTGGCCATTGAATTGTTTGAATTGTTACTTACTTGGCTTCCTCAAGCTCCTCAGTGCGCTGGATAGCATCAGTTTCATACTTAGATCTCCACTGAGCCACCTCACTGTTGGCCTTGGACATTCCACGCTGCAGCTCAGCCTTGGCCTCTTGCTCCTCCTCAAACTGCTCCCTCAGCAGATCACAGTCATGGCGGGCTGATTGCAGTCCATGGGCAAGAGCATTCTTGGCCTGGTTAAAGACATATGAATGAATTTACAAAATTCCAGAATCCCAAACAAATAATTCATATACACACTTTCTTAATGGTTTCTTACCTTAACCTCCTCTTCAATCTGTCTTTTCAGCTCCTCAATCTGTTGTGTGAATGCCTGTTTGCCTCTGGTTAGCTGGGAGACAAGAGCTTCTTTCTCTTCAACTTGACGGCTGAACTCACCTTGTGTGAAAGATGTCACGATACATTAGTTTGTGTCATGTTTTTCAATAACATACACAACAGATCATTAACTGAAAACTTGTAGATACCATTTTCTGTCAGGAGACGTGCTTTCTGTGCATTTGAGTCATTGATTTGACGGACATTTTCATCATTCTTGGTCTTCAGTTCGCTGAGTTGGTCCTCTAGAGTACGGCACATCTTTTCAAGATTTCCCTGAGTAAAAGAGAGGTGAGATCATTGATGAGCTTTTATTCATAATATTTACATTTTTACTAATTGGTAACAAAATAGCATGTAATGCAGTGTGTACCTTTGCTTTAGCAACATTCTCCATGTTGCTGGAGAGGTCATCAATCTCCATCTTGTATTCACTCTTTTCCTTCTCAAGCTTCTGCTTTACACGCTGGAGGTTGTCGATCTGCTCTCCCAGCTCAGCAACGCTGTCAGCCTGTTTCTTGCGAAGAGCAGCAGCAGTGGCTTCATGCTGCAGAGTGGACTCCTCAAGATCGCGACGGAGCTTCTGGAACTCGGCTTCACGCTTCTTGTTCATCTCAATCTGAGCAGCAGTGGCACCACCGGCCTCCTCCAGCCTCTCACTGATCTCCTCGAGTTCCCTGGAGAGGTCAGCTCTCTGCTTCTCAACCTTGGCACGAGCAGCACGCTCAGCCTCAATCTCCTCCTCCAGTTCCTCAATACGAGCCTGTTTAATATAGATTCATGGTCTTTCAGTACGTGCTTATTTTTAATACACAAATTGGAAACATTTGCAGGAATGGTTTCTGTAAAACCATATGTCACCTGGAGCTCCTTGATCTTCTTCTGAAGCTGAGCACCCAGTGACTGCTCATCTTCAATCTTGCTAAGGAGCTGACTGATTTCAAAGTCCTTCCTGTGAGAATTATAGATAAAGTACATAGAGTTCATGCAGTTGACCACACATTTTAAAAGAATGGTTGCTGTACAAATTGAAGCACTTAGTTACTTTTTTATCTTCTCATCAGACTGCTGCTTGTCATTCTCAAGATCCATGATGGATTCCTGGGCCAGTTTCAGATCGCCCTCAAGCTTTCTCTTGGCTCTCTCAAGGTCCATACGGAGCTTCTTCTCTTGCTCCAGAGAACCCTCAAGCTGAGAAATAAGATGAGATTTTTAATCATCACATTCAAAAAGAATACTCTTTCTTTGCCAATCCAAGAGACTTTGTAAACTTACATCATCCACTTGTTGCTCAAGCTTGGTCTTGGCCTTGGTCAGAGTGTTGACTTTGTCTTCCTCAGCCTGCAGGTCATCCAGAGTCTGCTGATGAGCCTCCTGAAGGGCTTTCTTTTCCTTGGTCAGCTTAGCAATGCTCTCATCCTGAGAGGCCATCTCCTCGGTCAGGTTCTTCACCTAAGTGTGCAAGAAAGATATTGTCTTTAAACGGTCATCATTATAATCTTACTTTATCTGATGGAAAGATCATTATTTACGAGCCTTGTTCTCTGTGGCATGTTTCTCTTTTTCCACTTTGGCCAAGGTAAGCTCCAGGTCATCAATGTCCTTCTTGAGCTCAGAGCATTCATCCTCCAGCTTTCTCTTCTTGGCAGTGAGCTCAGCATTGATTTCCTCTTCATCCTCCAGTCTCTCAGTTGTCTCTTTGAGTTTGGCCTCCATCTGAATCTTACTCTTGATAAGTCCCTCACATCTCTCCTCAGCATCTGACAGATTCTCTGTTTCCTAGTTAATTTTTATGAAAATAGAAGTTAGCACATCAACTTTGTAAAACATGAAAAGCAGAACTGTCTGTCGATGTGTACTTACAGCTGCTACTTGCAGCTGCAGATCATTCTTCTCCTGCAGAAGGGACACCATCTTCTCCTCCAGTTCCTTCTTCTTGGCCAGGGCAGCAGCCAAGTCAGTTTTCATCTTTTCATAGTTCTCCTTCATATTTGCCAGCTCCTTCTCAGTTTCAGCACTCTTCAGCAGAGGCTTGATCTTGTAGTACACCTTCATCCATGGCCAGTGTTTGACATTCATGAATGAGCGAATATTGTACTGGATGGAATATATGGCTTCCCTGAGGACAAGAAGTACCTGTTATTGGCAATATTGTTAGTGATTTTTCATACCATTGTTCAGAATGAGCTGTTTTCAACATGCCTTCTCTCCATCATCTTCACAAACTCTCTTCTCATGAGGTAACCACGGCACAAAGCCTGAGTCATGGTGACCAGAGTTGCCAGTTTTTCATCTCTCATCTCCTCAAGGGCACCCAGCAGACCGGCCTTGAAGAACACCTGAGCAAATAAAATGAATGTAGGATGAACTCAGATAGTAAATACTTAACATCCTGTAAAACTAAAACTAAAAGATTTTCACCTACCCTACATGGTTCAGGGTTTCTAAGGCAAAGGTGTTTTATAAATGGCCACATGCAGGCTGCTCTATCTCTATATTTAAAATACATCACTTGTTCCTTGGCACCAAACTCTACAATCACGTAAGTAGTTTTGAGATATTCTACTTCATATTAACAGATATCATACATATATAATTAACAGAATAACAAGCAAACACACTGGCCTGAACAGCTAACCTCCTCGGCCATTATTCGTCTGTAAAAAAGGGAAAGCAAGGTGTTTACCTTTGTGTGTCCGAATTTGTACTCGTCATGTGGAACATCAATTGACCCAAGCAGCTTCTCTGAAGCCTTCTTGTTGTCAATGAACTGGCCCTCGGGGATGACACTGGCATTCAGCACCTTGTACCTTTTTATGAGAGAAAGAAATGGTCAGTGTGAGCATTTTCTTTTGATAATCTGTATCAAAATTCTATTCAAATATCCATTGATACCTCTGCTTAAAGTCAGCATACAGGATTCTGCTGGGGAAGCCTTTTCTGCAGATTCTGATACCCTCCAGCACACCGTTACACCTGAGCTGATGGATGACCAGGAAGTTCTCCATCAGACCTGTAAAAAAGACATTTCTTAATTATTTCTAATAAATAGTTAGGCTCTATAATTATGTCCTCAAAGTATATCTTGAGATTATGTTACCTGGAGTCTTTGACTCATTGGGAATCAGGCAGCGCACAAAGTGAGGATGGGTGCTCCTCAAGTTAGTCATCAGCTTCCCCAAGTTCTCCTGTAGATCCAAAATGGGGAGTTTTTTTTAATGCATGTAACAACTGTGAGTTTGAGCATAAATTGAGATACTATATTTAAGATAATTTACAATGTTAAACCTTACCCTAAACTGTGAAGACACAGTCTGCATAGAACCACCCTTTTTCTTGCCTCCCTTCTTGCCACCAGTTTCTGTTTTTACGTAGACATTTTATGTTAGAATGTGACAAAATTGACACAAGCACATGCTACATACAGTTAGTTGAAAATACACAGTATAACCTAAAAACATGTTTTAGTTTACTGCAGTTACTATCGTACCCTCAACGACAGGAGGGAAGCAGATAGCCAGCACTTTCACTGAGGATTTCATGTACAGCTGAACAACGGAGTCATTCAGTGGATCCTTGTTCTTGTCTAGCCAGCCAGCGATATTGTAGTCCACAGTACCGGCGTAGTGCACCAGGGAGAAGTGGGCCTCAATCTTGCCTTTGGCGGGCTTAGGCTTCTCAAATGCTTTGTTTTTGCCAAGATGCTGGTCATACAGTTTGTTCTTGAAGGATGTGTCTGTGGCCTTGGGGAACATGCACTCCTCTTCAAGGATGGAGAAGATGCCCATGGGCTTAAAAAAAGTTGGAAAAAGTATGTCATTAAGTGATACATTAAAGTCAAATTAAGAACAATTACCTATAATCGCCAAATTACGCTTTCACCTTTTCAATGAGCTCAATACAAGCAGCCAAGTCCATGCCAAAGTCAATGAACTCCCAGATAATACCCTCCTTCTTGTACTCCTCTTGCTCCAGGACAAACATGGTGTGGTTGAAAAACTGTTGCAGTTTCTCATTGGTGAAGTTGATGCACAGCTGTTCCAAGGTGTTGAACTGTGAGGGGAGAATTCATCAGTAATCTCTCGCAGGGCAAAAGGAATAATTCTGTCATGAAAATTATTTGCTTCTTAAGTGTTGGAAGTTAAGCTTACGTCAAAGATTTCAAAACCAGCAATGTCCAGGACACCAATGAAGTACTGCCTCGCTTGTTTAGTGTCCAACATCTGGTTAATACGAACGACCATCCACAAGAACATCCTCTCATAGATAGCCTTGGCCAGGGCAGTCACGGCATTATTCACCTGAATAAAAACAAGGATGTAAACAAGGATGTGTTTTGAAGTCAGTCAACTGTTTTGTAAAATAATGGATTATTGATATTTTGAACTTCTTCTTATGAGATAAATTATATTAAAGATCCAAAATATCAATATCAACACCTAAGATGGCCCTAGACTTATTCTAGATCATGCATTCAATTTATAAAAATCATTATAAGTAGTAATGTATTGAAGACTGTCATTGCATTACTATTTTCTAATGAACCAGTTTTGTAAACATTATTTTAGTAAAACTAACATAACTAATCTGTTTTTAAATAGTAGGATATTGATATTTCATGTTTACCTGAGGTACAGTCTGTCCCTTGGTGACATACTCATTTCCGACCTTCACTCTGGGATAGCACAGAGCCTTGAGCATGTCAGCGGAGTTCAGACCCAGCAAGTAAGCAACCTTGTCAGCCTCTGCAAATAGTTCAAAGATTTCCATCATGAGGTAAACAGACACCAGTGTGATTAAGAACTACCTTACTGTTGTTTCCAAGCTTTTCACTCTGAGCTCACATTAAACACTTACCCTCTGTGCCATCAGGCTCAGCCTGCTCCTCACGCTGCTTCTGCTTGAACTTCATGTTACCATGGTGGAGCACAGCACCAGTCAACTTGTAGATGCTCATCTTCTCTTCATTACTGAAGCCCAGGATATCAATGGCATTCTGAGTTCAAAATAGGTCCACACAAAACAAAATCACTTTTGAAAAAATGCACTTAAAAGAGCATTTTTATGTTGATATATTTAATGATTTTTTAAGTGAAGATCACTCACATCAGTGGCTTCCAGCTCAGCTTTGTCATCAATGCTGGCCACAGTGATCTGACCCATGCTACACATGGGGAAGTCGTAGGGGTTGGTGGTGATGAGTGCCATATCTGGAGATCAAAAAAGGGTGAAAATATCAGAACCTTTATTTTATTTTAAAACAGGTAGGTTCAACATTGTGCATCCTCTCAATCTTCTTACCAATCAGCTCAGGTATGTGGCCGGTCATCATCTGGAAGAAGATGTGATAGCCTCTTTCATCAGAAAGCTGGTATGTCACTCTAGACTTCTCCAGCAGATCTACAAATATTGTTCATAAATTACAGTCTCAATCAATTCTCAATTCCAGTCGTTTGTATGTACTATGAGTATTATTACTTACATGTCTCAATATCAGCACTAGCCAGTTTGCCAGTTGCGCCGAAATGGATTCTGATGAATTTACCCTGTTTGGAACAAAGGATTTTTAATGTCCCTCTACAATGGCAATCTGTAACAAGACCTCTCTAATGTGCGGAAACTGTTCCATACTTACAAAACGAGAAGAGTTGTCATTCCTAATAGTTTTGGCGTTACCATAGGCTTCCAGCAGGGGATTGGCTGCAATAATCTGATCCTCCAGTGACCCCTATAATCCAGGTTTAGAATTACAGTCAGAAAATGACTTTATTTTTCCCCCTTAATTGGGGGAACCCTGAATTTTAATCATACATACCTTTGAGTCGTCCTTCTTCGGTCCACCAACTGAGATTGTTGCAAAGTACTGGATGACACGCTTGGTGTTCACAGTCTTTCCAGCACCAGATTCTCCACTAGGTATAGACATAGACTTTTAAGAATTTGATCAAGATATTTGACTATGTTAAACAAAGTCAACAAATGTAAATGTAAGAAACGTACGTGATCAAGACAGACTGGTTCTCCCTATCTGTTAAAGCAAAAACAAAATAATTTACTAAGTTTTGCTGCAACGGAAAACCCCTTTATACTGATAAATTCTACATTGTTATGGTAGTGACTTACCAGTAAGCATGAACTGGAAAGCGTTGTCAGAGACAGAGAAGATGTGGGGTGGAGCCTCCATACGCTTCTTGCCTCTGTAGGCGGCTACACATTCAGCATCGTACACTGGGAGCCACTTGTAGGGGTTCACAGTGGCACAGAACAACCCAGAGTAGGTCTGAAAGTGATCATAGAGATTCAACAGTTACCTTCATGTTTCCTACAAGTTTAGCAATTTGCAATAGTTCTCTTTTGTCATTAGGCAGATTGTCTTACGTAGATCATCCATGCTGCATAACGCTCTTTGAGGTTATACAGCACAGAGGCTTCATTGAGATGGGTCATCATGGCCATGTCCTCAATCTTGTCATACTTGGGAGGGTTCATTGGATGGACGTCAGCTTCTTTCACTGTCCTCTCCTGGAATAGGACATTTGTCACAATAAGAACTAATCATATTGATTCTCCTAGTTGACTCAGACTTCATGATACTAACCTCTTTAGTGGTCAGGACTTCAACGGTGACTTTGTCACCTTCTTTCTTGAGGATTTTCCCCTTCAAGTACAGCTCCTTGACATCGGCCACGTAGCAGGCACTCTTGGCATCAAATGGTGCACTTTGAGCCTCTATTCTCTCCTTTTCTGGCTTACGAAGGTAAATGGCAGCTTTGCCATAAATGGCCATTTCCGCGTCCGTACTCATTGTGGCGGTTTACTTCTGTGAGGTAATGATAAATAATAGTTTTATTTATATATTTTTTTTAAACTGTCTTTAAGCCATGTGACTGAACAGCCCAGAATTACAGTTACTCTACCCTATATCCCTATCATATTGATTTATTTGCATTACCTTTTGAGTTCACCGTAGCTCATTAAAATATTTTAGCTTTTGACAAAATCAGATGAAAAAAACCTTAATGAAATATTTCGCAAAAGATATATACAAATTAAAGATATTTGAAAAATGTTCATACCTGACCCACTCGCTTTCAAAATTCTGATATATTCCACAATCCTGTTAAGAGCATATCACATATTTTCATTTGGTGAAAGTATGAAAGCAAAGTTTGTTCATCAAATATGTTAACAATTAATATTTTAAACTAAGTAATACATTGAAATGCTCTAAAGGAGGTACAAGATAAACTTACCACAAGCTGAAGTCTCCTCCAAGGCTCTTCTACCACACGCTGCTTCATCCTGTCTAGACTCCTTATATTGAGTGTGTCTTGCTTACACAGCAAAGCTATACATGGAAACATGCCAAATGTGGTGTGGATAGCAGACATCGATGGGAGCAGGTGTTCCAAATACATATCTTATGTTTTGGATTTTAGCCATTAAGGCCAGTTTTCCTTTTCCCTTTCTAAATATTGCTTGATTTCTTTTTTGACATATCAACCAAACAGAAAGGATATCATTTTTTTACATATCATCTTTTAACAGATTTTGATGAGGCTTCTCCAAATTGTTTCTGAACATATCCCAGTGATGAACACAGAATGCTTTTCAAATTAAGTTGCATAGCATCTCACATTTCAGTCATTCTTCATGTTTATGGTAGATATTACATTTAGATATCAAGCATTCCAAACCTATTTTATTATAAAAAATTAAGACAATGTGTAGCTTTGAATTTAATAATTAATTATATTAACTATTAGTAATAATAATTAAAAAAAAAATGCAAACTTGAACAACACATTCAGTTTTGATATTTTAGTTCTACTCCAGAGAGGCTGAGGGAGGGTCATTTGTTATATGAAATCTTTTTTTTTCTGCATTTCTGCTTTTATTGGAAAGGAAAGCAGAGAGATATGAAAGGGGAGAGAGAGGGGGAAGACGTGCAGGAAAACTGTCACAGGTTGAATTCAAACCCTGGACCTTCGGCATCAAGGAGTAATGCTCTGCACATGTGCACCTGCTCTACCAACTGAGCTAAACAGCCACATGCTTTTCTTTTTTTTACAATACTGGGCCAACCAGGACCAAATAGTACAAGTGCAAAACTGTAAGACATACTAATCAAATCAAATTAACAGATGTAGTAATGGATTATGCTGTAGGAAATATTTGAGACATTGGGAACTGTCAAGTGTTTTGTAATATTTAGACATGTTTTCTTTTTGTGACTGAGGGTTGCCACTGAAATCTAGGTTAGGGTAGGCTATGATCCCAGGACACCTCAAAATGTTTGGATATTGGGAGAAAGTTTCCTCCTCCATTATTTAAAATGTTAGTGATGTTAGATCTTAACTGTTTAAGGCATACATTACACTTTTGCCACTTGATGGGAGTTTTAAAATAGCTAATAGTATGTATACTTTACAAAAACAGCATGCATACTTGTTGATGTAACAGCCAACTATTATTTTGAGGAATGCACATTTTTGTATGTGTAGTTTGGTTTGTATTTGTATTGCTCCGATATAAATTCACAGGAGAAACAATGTGCTTAAAATTACACATATACTGTAAGACCATTACATTATTAAAAACATCCCTTGAACCAGGATGGGCTTTTCAGTTGCCTTCTTTCCCTATATCTTCATTTCAAGAAGTTGGTAACAAGTAGTTGAGGATTTCTCAACCTTTTCCTGTTAAGCAACTTTTAGGGCCCGTAATTGTCAAAATACCAGCGGATCTAGATCTGTCAAGTTTGTGAGTTGTGCACAGCATTTTTTTATTCATTTTTTTTTCAAGAGCATGAAAGGGAGCTCTAAATGCTCCCTCATTATGCTCTTATAGGCCTTCACCTGGGGTTAACTACCATATTCTTTAGCCTGGCAATCTTTTTCTTCAGTTTGTGGTATTTGCAGATTTTAATGTTTAACATGCATTCAGTGGTAAATGGGTTTGATTTATTTTTTGTGTTAAATATCAGTGTAAACTAAATCTATTTGTTTATGAATATACTTCTTGCCACTCTTTACTCCTCAGCCGCATCCAGGCAATGCATGCACTCACTAGAATCAAAAGCTGCTCAAACACTCTACAACCTCACTCTGTCTATTTCAGAGGATCCCTTAGATTCTCCATTTCCGCCACCTGCTGACTGACTCTTCACCTAGTGGGGAGTTACTTATGTTAATTCCAATATTATTTAATTTCCTCATAATTCCAAACTTTATTTAATAACACAGGACATTCACAGCTTACACAGTTAATGGAACACCATAGTTTGATGTTAAAGCAGTTTGAGCTAGAGCCATACAGCTTGCAATGACTTAAACAATCCACACATACTAAATAATACCTAATTCAATATGTATTATATAATAAATGTAAAATGAGTTAGAAGTTGTTGTGCATACCTAACTTTAGCTATTGTAGGAAGAACTGTTAAGTGCTCCAGACAACATACAGTCGACAGTAAAAAGAAACCCACAGACTTAAATTGGAATCCTTACATTGAATGTGTTTTGCTTAGAAAACAGAAGTTAAATTTGGGACATATGGCAAATATGGTTATGGTGACAGCTGTTGCTTACATGAGTGACACCTGTTGCTAGTACATTCATATTATGTTTCAAGTTTCCATCAGCAAAAGGCAAATCTAGAATTTGTGATAACCCCTACTTAAAATAGGTAACTTGAATTTATCTTACAGATTGTTTGTTTGCTTATTTATATACTGTTTTTAAATCCTAATGATAAAATAAGGCAAACTGCTTTAAAAAGAAACTAATTTGAGCAATACTGTTTAAGTTATGCAAGTAGTTTTACAAGAATTAAATAATGAAAACAAATAATTACTATTTGTGATTAGGTGTAAGAGATATGTCTGTGGTATTCACGCTCATATGCCAAAAGCTATTAACACTTTAACTGACTCTGCAGACATATCTGCATGACCATTTTTGGCTCCATGCACTGCACCTTGAATGTCAACCTCGTTCCAGTTGCTGGGCGATATCATTTTCAAATGTCCCAGTCAATAGTGTTGGAACTTGCAGTGTGAAAAACACTCAGAAAATTTCCACTTTAAATTTGCACCCATTAAAGTGACATGCTTTTGTAATTTGTAATCTGAAAAATCTCCTTGTATCTCTTTGTAAATTAAGTGTACCCAATTATCACTCGCATCACTAACACTTCCAACTGATCCATAATTACCTTTGAATATACAGTATGGTTGTGTGTGCAGTAGTGTTTTTTAAGAGGGTCAGGACACTTCATACAGCTGTATGTATTTGACTTGGTAAAACCTGCAGAAACCGTGTGTTGTGCCAACATTTGTTGGTTTTGTGAGCTAATGACTGCTTTCTATCAGAGCCAAAGTTGTGGTTCTAGGAATCCACAGTTTATTCTGCTGTCTAAATTGTTCCTGTGGCCTCCAAAGATTGCGCACAAGTGAGAGCTCATCTTGGATTAGGTAATTAATTATTCTTTTTTGTGCCTGTTTTCCAGATTAGGAAAACACATTTGCTTTTTTTTCCTTGTTTTCTTAACTGGCCATATTGTTCACCTTTATCTCAAATGTTAAGGATGTTTTTAGTGTTTTTCATGTCCCAAAAAAAGTGTTATTCAAATCTCACAACTACCTTTGAGAGAAGCAAAGAGATGAAAGTATTACAGACAGAATTTAATATAAACAGTTTAACCTTTATTGTTCCGGCATGAATTATTTCATATTATATGATTCAACACAGCGAAACTCTCATGTGTTCTACTCTGCTGCTTCTTTTCCCTGTAAAAAACACATAAATGGTTTGTGAGAGTTTGAATAACCGATAGGGGACAATAATTGTGATCTGTTAATTTTATAGTATTTAAACCTAATGCTTTATAAGATGAATATAATACTGTAAATAATCTGCTCAACCATATCAACAGATATACATCAGATAATAATTGCTTTGCTGGTTATTTTTCACTAAACTGACATGTATATTTACCTTGCCAGAGTCACGGCTTTTCGCTCTCAACTTGTTGACCTGGGACTCTGCGATGTCAGCGCGCTCCTCAGCCTCCTCCAGCTCATGCTGCACCTTCCTGCACTTGGACAGATGAGTGTTGGCCTGCTCCTCCTGAAATACAAGACATAGAAAAATATGTAAATGTTCAAAAAGATCCATAGTACTACTGTACTTTAAACTAACTATGATATATTGTCAAACTTTCAGTGTTGAAAATGTATATATTGTCCTTACCGCCTCCTCAGCCTGCCTCTTGTAGGCCTTGACCTTCAGCTGCAACTTGTCAACCAGATCCTGTAGCCTGGCAACGTTTTTCTTGTCCTCCTCAGTCTGTAAGAGGCAATATAGATTTGCATGTGTATTTTTAATGGTAAATACATTAGATAATTTTTGTACTGTACATGGTACCTATCAAAGTGACTGTACCTGATAGGTGAGCTCCTTCACCCTCCTCTCATATTTGCGGACACCCTTAATGGCATCTGCTCCACGTCTCTGCTCAGCTTCAACCTCTGCCTCCAGTTCACGCACCTTCAAAAACCAAGACAATAAGCATCCGTCTTTCTTTTCCAAAAGTCTTGCTTCGGTTGTGTAAATTCTTAATGTGACTTTCTTACCCTGGATTCAAGTTTCTGGAGCTGCTTCTTGCCACCCTTCATGGCCAGGTTCTCAGCCTCATCCAGACGGTGCTGCAGGTCCTTAACAGCGACCTCCAGGTTCTTCTTCATCCTTTCAAGGTGAGCGCTGGTATCCTGCTCCTTCTTCAGCTCCTCAGCCATCATAGCAGCCTGGAAGAGACAGCATAAAATGTTAATGTGAAATAACTTGAACATATTGGAGTGAAAGTGAGAACAAATGAAATGTAAACCCACATCAGTGATGGCCTTCTTGGCCTTCTCCTCTGCATTCCTTGCTTCCTGAACAGTGTCATCCACTTCACTCTGGACCTGGACCAGGTCAGACTCAAGCTTCTTCTTGGAGTTCAGAAGGCTTGTGTTCTAAAAGGCAAAAAAGGCACTTTAGTCATTACATGCCTGATTTTCACATTATTTAATTGTCATTAGATTTTTTAGTTATTGAAGAAATGATTGGTCTCATTCACCTGAGAGTGCAGAAGTCCAACACGCTCACTGGCGTCCACCAGCTCCTGCTCAGCAACTTTGCGACTTCTCTCTGTCTGTTCCAGAGCAGCTCTAAGTTCCTCGATTTCAGCTACCATCAGACCGTTCCTGCGATCCACCATAGCAGCTTGTTCCTTGAAGTCTTCCTGTGCTCTGACAGCATCATCAAGGTGCAGTTGTGCATCCTAGTGAAGAAATATCATGAACGTATTCACATGAATGCCACAATGTACCTGCACTGATCATAGTCTCTGCAACAACTCTTTGTCTAACAATACCTTCAGTTGCGCCTGCACATTCCTCAGCTGCTTCTGGGACTCAGCAGCCTGGCGATTGGCGTGGCTCAGCTGAATCTCCATCTCATTCAGGTCTCCCTCCATCTTCTTCTTGATTCTCAGGGCATCGTTTCTGCTCCTGACCTCAGAATCCAGAGTGCTCTGCATGGAGTCAATCACCCTCTGGCTGTTCCTCTTGATCTGCTCCATCTCCTCATCTTTCTCTGCCAGCTTCCTGTCCACCTCACCCTTAATCTGGTTGAGCTCCAGCTGGACACGCAGGATCTTTGACTCCTCGTGTTCCAGAGTTCCCTGATGATATCAAAGAATTAAATATTAATCTTTGCCTTTAAACGTTTATTATATATTTGTCTATGATTAAGATTTTTTTTCAAAAGATGTCCCCAGAAAAAATGTACCTCAGCCTCTTCAAGAGCTGTCTGGATCTCAGCCTTCTCAGTCTCCACCTGCTTCTTGGACTTCTCCAGCTCATGGATGCTTTTGCCAGTCTCACCAATCTGTTCAGTCAGATCTGAGATCTCCTCTGCAGAAAGATACATGTGTTTTATATTGTTAAGCCTTAGAATGTAAAATATAAACACTTTGTTATAACACAATTGAATACAATGTAAGAAATACAAGTGTTGAATACAATGTATCTGTTAGATAATGTAGAACTCACGTTGCAGGTTCTTGTTTTCACGCTTCATTGTCTCCAGCTGATCCAGAGATTCCTCATAAGAGTTCTTCATCTTGAACAGCTCAGTGCTGAGAGAACGAGCCTCCTTCTGTGCTCCCTCGAGCTCTGCCTGACCCTCCTCGTACTTCTGTTTCCACTCTGCCAACACCTGAAAAACACCATTTATACTGTTCAGATGGTTATGTAGCAATATGAGGAAAAATATATATTTAATTGTTTGTATGGCTTGGCGACACAAAGTAAACAATGCTACCTTGTCAAAGTTCCTCTGCTTCTTGTCCAGGTTGGCAGCCAGCCCATTGGCCCTCTCCACATCAATCATGAGGTCCTCCACCTCACTCTGGAGCCTCTGTTTGGTTTTCTCAAGAGAAGCACACTTGGAATTCACTGCCTCAATCTGCTCCTCAGCCTCCTGAAGACGCTGAGCCAGCTTTTTCCTGTTTGAAAAGGATAAGACTTGTTTTCCACTGAAATTACTTTTTTCCAGATATTTTTTCATGAATGAAAACAAATCATTACATAGTTTCAGAACCTAGATGAATATAAGAAAGCACTGCTTTAATCTAAAATGTTATTTTCATAATAGCATACTAAATACAAACAATTGAAAAACATGTTTAGAACATTTGTTTAAATGCAAGTACTGTATTTGAGTTATGCTAAAATGCTACACTTCTTAACTGGCCATTGAATTGTTTGAATGTTACTTACTTGGATTCTTCAAGCTCCTCAGTGCGCTGGATAGCATCAGTTTCATACTTAGATCTCCACTGAGCCACCTCACTGTTGGCCTTGGACATTCCACGCTGCAGCTCAGCCTTGGCCTCTTGCTCCTCCTCAAACTGCTCCCTCAGCAGATCACAGTCATGGCGGGCTGATTGCAGTCCATGGGCAAGAGCATTTTTGGCCTGGTGTAAGACATATGATTGAATTTACAAAATTCCTTAATCCCAAACTAATACTACCAATACACACTTACTTAACAGTTTCTTACCTTAACCTCCTCTTCAATCTGTCTTTTCAGCTCCTCAATCTGCTGTGTGAATGCCTGTTTGCCTCTGGTCAGCTGGGAGACAAGAGCTTCTTTTTCTTCAATTTGACGGCTGAACTCACCTTGTGTGAAAGATGTCATGATAGATTAGTTTTTGTCATGTTTCTTAATAATATACACAACAGATCATTCAGTTTAAAAGTTTTAGATACCATTTTCTGTCAGGAGACGTGCTTTCTGTGCATTTGAGTCATTGATTTGACGGACATTTTCATCATTCTTGGTCTTAAGTTCACTAAGTTGGTCCTCTAGAGTACGGCACATCTTTTCAAGATTTCCCTAATGAGTAAATAGAGATGATATCAGTGATTAGATTTTATTTATAATATTAATTACATTATTTACTATACTAATTTGGGTAATGAAATAGCATGTAATGCATTGTGTACCTTTGCTTTAGCAACATTCTCCATGTTGCTGGAGAGGTCATCAATCTCCATCTTGTATTCACTCTTTTCCTTCTCAAGCTTCTGCTTTACACGCTGGAGGTTGTCGATCTGCTCTCCCAGCTCAGCAACGCTGTCAGCCTGCTTCTTGCGAAGAGCAGCAGCAGTGGCTTC
The DNA here is from genome assembly GCA_023566125.1 of Zingel zingel. Taxonomy (NCBI): domain Eukaryota; kingdom Metazoa; phylum Chordata; class Actinopteri; order Perciformes; family Percidae; genus Zingel; species Zingel zingel. Next base: position 37,947,276 of record CM042320.1, on the reverse strand, counting down.
ATGCTGCAGAGTGGACTCCTCAAGATCACGACGGAGCTTCTGGAACTCAGCTTCACGCTTCTTGTTCATCTCAATCTGAGCAGCAGTGGCACCACCGGCCTCCTCCAGCCTCTCACTGATCTCCTCGAGTTCCCTGGAGAGGTCAGCTCTCTGCTTCTCAACCTTGGCACGAGCAGCACGCTCAGCCTCAATCTCCTCCTCCAGTTCCTCAATACGAGCCTGTTGAATATAGATGTGATGTCTTTCAGTAAACTTTCACTTTTAATACACAAAATTGGGAACACATGCAGAAATGCTATGTGTAATGCAATATATCACCTGGAGCTCCTTGATCTTCTTCTGAAGCTGAGCACCCAGTGACTGCTCATCTTCAATCTTGCTAAGCAGCTGACTGATTTCAAAGTCCTTCCTGTGAGAATTATAGATAAAGTACATAGAGTTCATGCAGTTGACCACAATTTTAAAAAGAATGGTTGTACAAATTCAAAAATTACATTACTTTTTGATCTTCTCATCAGACTGCTGCTTGTCATTCTCAAGATCCATGATGGATTCCTGGGCCAGTTTCAGATCACCCTCAAGCTTTCTCTTGGCTCTCTCAAGGTCCATACGGAGCTTCTTCTCTTGCTCCAGAGAACCCTCAAGCTGAGAAATAAGATGAGTTTTTAATCATCACATTCAAAAAGAATACTCTTTCTTTGCCAATCCAAGAGACTTTGTAAACTTACATCATCCACTTGCTGCTCAAGCTTGGTCTTGGCCTTGGTCAGAGTGTTGACTTTGTCTTCCTCAGCCTGCAGGTCATCCAGAGTCTGCTGATGAGCCTCCTGAAGGGCTTTCTTTTCCTTGGTCAGCTTAGCAATGCTCTCATCCTGAGAGGCCATCTCCTCGGTCAGGTTCTTAACCTAAATGTGCAAGAAATAACTTGTCTTTAAACGGTCATCATTATAATCTTACTTTATCTGCTGGACAGATCATTATTTACGAACCTTGTTCTCTGTGGCATGTTTCTCTTTTTCCACTTTGGCCAAGGTAAGCTCCAGGTCATCAATATCCTTCTTGAGCTCAGAGCATTCATCCTCCAGCTTTCTCTTCTTGGCAGTGAGCTCAGCATTGATTTCCTCTTCATCCTCCAGTCTCTCAGTTGTCTCTTTGAGTTTGGCCTCCATCTGAATCTTACTCTTGATAAGTCCCTCACATCTCTCTTCAGCATCATTGAGATTCTCTGATTCCTAGTTAATTTTCCAAAAATCGATGTTAACACATTAACATTAAAAAACATGAAAAGCAGAACTGTCTGTAGATGTATACTTACAGATGCTACTTGCAGCTGCAGATCATTCTTCTCCTGCAGAAGGGACACCATCTTCTCCTCCAGTTCCTTCTTCTTGGCCAGGGCAGCAGCCAAGTCAGTTTTCATCTTTTCATAGTTCTCCTTCATATTTGCCAGCTCCTTCTCAGTTTCAGCACTCTTCAGCAGAGGCTTGATCTTGTAGTACACCTTCATCCATGGCCAGTGTTTGACATTCATGAATGAGCGGACATTGTACTGGATGGTATATATAGCATCCCTGTTGAGAAGAAGTTGCTGTTAGGGACAAAGTTATTCATCATCATTCATTCCATGGCTGTGCACTCAAAATAGTTATTTTCAACATGCCTCCTCGCTGTCATCTTCACAAACTCTGTTCTCATGAGGTAACCACGGCACAAAGCCTGAGTCATGGTGACCAGAGATGCCAGTTTTTCATCTCTCATCTCCTCAAGGACACCCAGCAGACCGGCCTTAAAGAACACCTGATCAAAGAGAAAATAGAAATTGACTTCATGTCTGCACTATACACTATTCTAAACATTAAACCAGAAATGACTCATATACCCCACACAATCATGTGAATGTCTTATATTATTAAGACAACTTTTTTATCTTCATCAGGATCAGTATATGTAGCAAAATATCGTAGACAGTGAAACACAATTATTCTAAATCACGAATGGCAGCTGTGCTTTTTTCTAGGAAAATTCAATCCTGTATGGGCACTTTTACTAGTCTTTTACTGTCACTTGGTGCACAAGACAAAATGTAACCTGCCTTATCAATGCACACATGGTGGCAGAATTTCTCTATTTCTATCCTTTATCTGTTCAGTGGCCTAATTTCCCATTACAATACATACAATTGTGTAAGACTTTTTTAAGATACTATTTTTGTTTAACAGGCAAAATGCACTGACCATCATTTGAAAGTACCACTAAAGTATAGAAATGCAATCAAGGGGCTTACCTTGGTGTGTCCGAATTTGTACTCATCATGATTGACATCAATTGACCCAAGCAGCTTCTCTGAAGCCTTCTTGTTGTCAATGAACTGGCCCTCAGGGATGACACTGGCATTCAGTACCTTGTACCTTTTTATGAGAGAGGTAAAGGTCAGTGTGAGCATTTTCTTTTAATAATCTGTATCAAAATTCTATTAAAATATCCATCGATACCTCTGTTTGAAGTCAGCATAGAGGATTCTGCTGGGGAAACCTTTTCTGCAGATTCTGATACCCTCCAGCACACCGTTACACCTGAGCTGGTGGATGACCAGGAAGTTTTCCATTAGACCTGTAAAAATACATTTCTTAATTACTTCTTTGAATAAATAGTTAGGCTCTAAAATTAAGTAAACCATACCAACAAAACACTCCTCAAAGAATCTCTTGAGATTGTGTTCTCTATCTACCTGGAGTCTTTGACTCATTGGGAATCAGGCAGCGCACAAAGTGAGGATGGGTGCTCCTCAAGTTAGTCATCAGCTTCCCCAAGTTCTCCTGTAGATCCAAAATGGTGAGTTATATCATGCATATAACAACTGTGAGTTTGAGCATAAATTAAGATACTGTATATGAGATAAGTTTGCAATGTTAAACCTTACCCTAAACTGTGAAGACACAGTCTGCATAGAACCACCCTTCTTCTTGCCTCCCTTCTTTCCACCACCAGTTTCTATAAATGTTTTTAAATAGACATGTTATGTTAGACTGTGACATATCATTTACATGAGCACATGCTACAGTTAAACATATACAGTATAACCTTAAAATGTGTTTTAGTTTACTGCAGTTACTATCATACCCTCAACGACGGGAGGATACAGAATAGCCAGCAGTTTCACTGGGGATTTCTGGTACAGCTGAATGACAGACTCATTCAGTGGATCCTTGTTCTTGTCTAGCCAGCCAGCGATATTGTAGTCCACAGTACCGGCGTAGTGCACCAGGGAGAAGTGGGCCTCAATCTTGCCTTTCTTGGGGGGCTTAGGCTTCTCAAATGCTTTGTTTTTGCCAAGATGCTGGTCATACAGCTTGTTCTTGAAGGATGTGTCTGTGGCCTTGGGGAACATGCACTCCTCTTCAAGGATGGAGAAGATGCCCATGGGCTTGAAAAAAGTGTGAAGAAGTATTTAATTAAGTGATATATTAAGTCAAATTAAGAACAATTATATATAATTACTAAATTACGTGATTACCTTTTCAATGAGCTCAATACAGGCAGCCAAGTCCATGCCAAAGTCAATGAAATCCCAGATAATACCCTCCTTCTTGTACTCCTCTTGCTCCAGGACAAACATGGTGTGGTTGAAAAACTGTTGCAGTTTCTCATTGGTGAAGTTGATGCACAGCTGTTCCAAGGTGTTGAACTGTGAGGGGAGAACTTATCAGTAATCATTATTATTTCAGGGAAATAAAAATGATTCTGTCAGGAAAAGTATCAGCCTCTGAATTGTTTGAAATAAAGCTTACGTCAAAGATTTCAAAGCCAGCAATGTCCAGGACACCAATGTAGAACTGCCTTGCTTGTTTAGTGTCCAAACTCTGGTTAATACGGACGACCATCCACAAGAACATCCTCTCATAGATAGACTTGGCCAGGGCAGGCACTGCATTCATCACCTGAATAAAAACGGATGTGATTTGTTTAAAATCAACTGTCAACCATCTTGTAAAAGGATGGAATACTGGTATTTAAAATTTTTCTAATGAAATAAATGACACAAAATAATCCAAAATAAAATAATATGTCAAAATATGAATACACATGTACTGCATGTAAATTAAACAGAAGTGATACCAGTTTATCTCAATTACCTGAGGTACAGTCTGTCCCTTGGTGACAAACTCATTTCCAACCTTCACTCTGGGATAGCACAGAGCCTTGAGCATGTCAGCGGAGTTCAGACCCAGCAAGTAAGCAACTTTGTCAGCCTCTGAAAATAGTTCAGAGATTTCCATCATGATATGTACAGAAACCAGTGTGATTAAGAACTGCATTACTGTTTTTCCCAAGCTATTCACTCTGAGCTGGCATTAAATACTCACCTTCTGTGCCATCAGGCTCAGCCTGCTCCTCACGCTGCTTCTGCTTGAACTTCATGTTACCATGGTGGAGCACAGCACCAGTCATCCTGTAGATGCTCACCTTCTCTTCACCAGTGAAGCCCAGGATATCAATGGCATTCTGAGTTCAAAAGAGGTCCACACAAACATAATCACTGTAGAAAAATGCACTTAAAAGAGCAGTTTTGTTTTCAATTCAATTCAATTTTATTTATAGTATTAAATCATAACAAGAGTTACCTCAAGACACTTTACAGATAGAGTAGGTCTAGACCACACTCTATAGTTTACAAAGCCCCAACAATTCTAGTAATTCCCCCAAGAGCAAGCATTGATGTTGATATATTTAAATATTTGAAAGTAAAAATCACTCACATCCGTGGCTTCCAGCTCAACTTTGTCATCAATGCTGGCCACAGTAATCTGACCCATGCTACACATGGGGAAGTCGTAGGGGTTGGTGGTGATGAGTGCCATATCTGGAGATCAAAAAAAAGGGTGAACACGTCAGAACATTTGTTTCATATGAAAACAGGTTAAACAATGTGCATCCTCTCAATCTTCGTACCAAGCAGCTCAGGGATGTGGCCGGTCATCATCTGGAAGAAGATGTGGTAGCCTCTTTCATCAGAAAGCTGGTATGTCACTCTGGACTTCTCCAGCAGATCTACAAATATCGTTCATAAATTACAGTCTCAACAATTCTCAATTACAGTCTTTTGTATGTACTATGAGTATTATTACTTACATGTCTCAATATCAGCACTAGCCAGTTTGCCAGTTGTGCCAAAGTGGATTCTGATGAATTTACCCTGTTTGGAACAAAGGATTTTTAATGTCCCTCCACATTGGCAATCTGTAACAAGACCTCTCTAATGTGCAGAAATTGTTCCATACTTACAAAACGAGAAGAGTTGTCATTCCTAATAGTTTTGGCGTTACCATAGGCTTCCAGCAGGGGATTGGCTGCAATAATCTGATCCTCCAGTGACCCCTATAATCCAGGTTTAGAATTACAGTCAGAAAATGACTTTATTTTTCCCCCTTGAAAAATATTCTATAGAGGAAGAACCCTGAATTTGAATCATACAGTAACATACCTTTGCGTCGTCCTTCTTCGGTCCACCAACTGCGATTGTTGCAAAGTACTGGATGACACGCTTGGTGTTCACAGTCTTTCCAGCACCAGATTCTCCACTAGGTATAGACATAGACTTTTAAGAATTTAATCAAGATATTTGACTATGTTAAACAAAGTCTACAAATGTAAATGTAACAAACTTACGTGATCAAGACAGACTGGTTCTCCCTATCTGTTAAAGCAAAAACAAAAAAAATGTACTAAGTTTTGCTGCAACGGAAAACCCCTTTATACTGATAAATTCTACATTGTTATGGTAGTGACTTACCAGTAAGCATGAACTGGAAAGCGTTGTCAGAGACAGAGAAGATGTGGGGTGGAGCCTCCATACGCTTCTTGCCTCTATAGGCACTTACACATTCAGCATCGTACACTGGGAGCCACTTGTAGGGGTTCACAGTGGCACAGAACAACCCAGAGTAGGTCTGAAAGTGATCATAGAGATTCAACAGTTACCTTCATGTTTCCTACAAGTTTAGCAATTCGCAATAGTTCTCTTTTCTCATTAGGCAGATTGTCTTACGTAGATCATCCATGCTGCATAACGCTCTTTGAGGTTATACAGCACAGAGGCTTCATTGAGATGGGTCATCATGGCCATGTCCTCAATCTTATCATACTTGGGAGGGTTCATTGGAAAGACTTCAGCTTCTTTCACTGTCCTCTCCTGGAATAGGACATTAGACACAATGAGAACTGATCATATTGAATTCCCAGTTGACTGTGACTTCATGATACTAACCTCCTTAGTGGTCAGGACTTCGACGGTGACTTTGTCACCATCTTTCTTGAGGATCTTTGCCTTCAAGTACAGCTCCTTGACATCGGCCACGTAGCAGGCACTCTTGGCATCAAATGGTGCACTTTGAGCCTCAATTCTCTCCTTTTCTGGCTTACGAAGGTAAATGGCAGCTTTGCCATAAATGGCCATCTCCGCGTCTGTACTCATGGTGGCGGTTTACTTCTGTGAAGTAATTACAAATAAGAGTAATCCTATATATATATATATATATAATTTTATATTTAGACATTAAAACTAATGTCTTCTAGCCATATGACTGGAAAGCCTAGAATTATAGAGTTCAATTCAATAATTAACACATACCTATCAAATAGAGTTTTGGGCGTTATCACAAGTCAAACAACAGCAATCTTAGAATGATGGTTTCTGTTCATATCATTGAACAGTTCCTAAATGCTTGGTGTTGTAATTAACATCAACAAAATATCAATATCAAAATATTTTTTACATTATTACAAGAGACTTCTAGCTTAGTTAAAGCCTTTCAGACCATCAGACAGATTGTCTATGCTGTAATTTCATTACATGTCTCTCCATCCAGGGAGAGAGATTCACGCTCAGTTTCTCTTCCTGAGGTTTCTTCCCCCATTAAAGGGGTCCAAATTGAAGGTCTGAGGACAGAGAGTGTTGTATGCTGTACATATTGTAAAGCCCCTTGATACAAATTTGTGATATTTGGTTATATAAATGAAGTTGTCTTGAATTTACTTGGCTGATTGTTTTTACAATTACCGTTAGTCGTCATTTTGAGTTTTGTCCTAATTGGATGCAAAACACCTAAGGTCACGGATTAAACACACAAATACTTAAAATTAAAATTGTACATACCTTACCCTTTCTCCTTGTGAAAAGAATGTTGCACTCCACAATCCTATTGAACACATCATGGGTTAGTCAGTGCAGGAAACAACCTCAAATTAATTTAAAACTTTGTTGACAAATATTGCATTGTAGAGATACGTAAAAAAATATATAAATTTAATCTTGTGTCAAAGATGCACATAGTGCATTGAATACATACATTCATTCTTACATGACATTATATTTTGTAAACTAATTTCCAAAATGAGAAATACATCTAAATGGTACGATGCATAGTAGTAGACCACCTCACCACAAGCTTGAACTTCACTGGTCTCCCACCACACTGCCAAAGGCACCCACATGGACCCTTTATATTCAGTCTGGTGTGCTTGCAAAGCAAAGGTTGAAGCAGGCTTACATGCCAATTATGGTAAGGATGGCAGCTGAGTCTTGACGCATTTTTTGCTGGTTCTATATTTGGGAGCAGCTTTTGAGTTCTTTTAAAACATTCACATATACATTATATTATACATACAGATTATAATAGGAAATGGTGGTGTTGACACATTTTAAGATGATTACCTTTAAGATGTTAGATGATTGATAATTATTTGATTGATTGACATTCTTTAATTTTAGACTATGTTGTGAGATTTTAAATTCATATGAGGAATTTAAAGTGTGTTATTTGACAGACAGCAAATACATGAAAGGTAGATTGACATTATGATCTTAAATTATTTCGTGCTTGCGCTTGTTTGGTCATTTCTTGACTCCTAATAAACCTGCTTGTGCTGAGGTGAGTAGAGATTTTCATATAGATTAGAGCAACAGTGGCTTTGGTACTTGTTTTGACATGATGTGATGTTGGGCTTAGTTTTCCAAGCTTTTGGCAACCTTTACTGAAAATTCAAGACAAAAGAGCAAAAAATAACTTTTTTACACTTGACTCTTTTTAGTCATGTGATGTGAATGTAATAATTATGGGGGTTTAAAAATTATATTTTTACAATTGCACATTTATTATTGATTTTCTAAACTAACTTAACATTATTTTACAGAAATGTCAATGTCTCCTGAAATGTAATTTTAATTCATTCAGGCTCTGAGATGTCTTTTTAAAGGAGATTCAGTCTACATTACGGAATGATTAGGATTATGCGGTCAGAGTGAGACAGTTGTCAGCTAACTTGGGGTGCGATGTAGAGCATATGCTATCTTCTGTGAGCCACATGTGTTAGGGGCCCCTCTGTCAAGCTCCATCTTGTAATTTGAGTCGTTTTAAAAGTTGCTGTGTGAAGGTGAGGGAAGTGGGCATGTCATCAAAGTGGGAGGGTGGCCAAGCCTGCCCTGGATTGTCTGACTTTATATTAATTAAGCAAAAGAATGCTTTGACCAAAACGGAATATGGCTTAAAACATTAGGACACATACCATACAGTAAGTGTTACCAGAAAATCTTACCATGCTTTGAGATTTGCCCTGGATGTCACACATTGTCTTTTAGTGGACTATTTATATGCAGATATAATTGATTAAAAATATGTTTGTCTGTTCTGGGAATGATCAAAATGTCCCAAAAGAAAAATAAATGTCATTTTCACGCAAATGTACAATTTACACAAGCTACTGTACTGCATGTTAGACGAGAGAGAAACAAAATAGTGAAATAGTTAGGTCACATCAATTGTAAGGTATTGTACAGTGAAAATACATTATGCATCTCTTCTAAGATTTCATTGAATAGGATGTTCACTAAATCTTATGTAATAAATCTGACATACAAAGTTTCAAACAATGATTAAAATGTTTCAGGTATGGGCTCCTACAATGCTTCTTAGTCCTGTTTTTCATCAAATGTTTAAGATTATTTGATGTTCAGATGACTGTTTGCCCACCAAGGCGGTTGCTGTGAGCACACAGCTGATTGATGTCTCACAGCAAAGCACTCCCCCTTCCAGAGTTTACCTCACTTGGTCAGATGGCAAAGCCATGCTATTTAGGCTACTTTGAAAGAAAACAAATTATCAAAGCTACTATTTTGTTTTTGTTATAATTTATGCTCACCAAACATGATGATTATGGAAATAATTACTGCATTCAAACAAATGACCTTTAAATAACCCAGTCTTAACTGACAAAATTAGCTAATTAATTAAAATATGTGGTGGCTCCTAGTTGTTTCCCTCTAAGGGGAAAAAAACAAAAGAGATGTACTATCTGCTATCTTGTACAATGCTCGGCCAGCGTTGAGAGCAAGCCCATGGACCAGTCAGTTTTGTAATAATCTTGAGTTTGTTTTTACGGATTCTTTTAATACCTCGCCCTACATTTTGTGTGCTGCATTGCGCCAACTCAATGTAATTAGATACATGTATGTGTCAAAGTCCTGTGAAGGAAGAGAGGTCAGAGGACGCCTGGTGTTGTGGGGACGGACATTTGAAGCACAAGGCAGTTGTTGAAGCTTCTGAAAAAGTCTGCTGACTAGTTACAGTACCAGAGTGAGATAGCATGATGTGTTAACACTTTTACCATTCATGGTTTAACCTATGTATGTCCACAAAAAAAGACCATAAAAGGGACAGCTCACAGAAGGGCAGTATATATTAATATAGGTGGATAAAGTTAAACTGAATAGCGGCACAATTTGAGCCATAACTCAAGTCAAGAGTCTCCTACACATCCTGTAGTGGATCCGGAGTGGATGGGGCTCTTAAGTGAAACAGTACAAGACATGCCAGATTGCCAGCCAGTGCTTGGACATGTGTATGCCCATTATATAATATGCATAGGTTTTTGCACCTAGCTGTAAGTAATTAATTGAATAGCCTACTTAACAGTTATACCGGTATATTTAAACATTAACAGTATAGTAAATTAAACATGACCGGTGTTGTGCCAAGTTTTGCATCCCTGCCGATAATTGCATACTCAAAGGAAACTAATGAGTTTTAAAGCAAAGTACTGTTTAAAAATGATATAATCTTCTTTGTCATGTTCACCAATGAAGATAGCCTGAATAAACTGAAGTCTATAATTTTAAAACGTTTAGAGTCATCAATGTTTTATATTAGACTCAGTAGCAGTTTCCTTGCTGCCTGTGAGGTGGATGCAATTTTCGGCAGGCATAAGGGCTTCATGCATTATTCGGCAGAATTCATTGCTGCTTCCCGAGTGGATGCCAATGTGACGCCGTTGTTTTCTACGGAGACCAATGAAGTATATTAGAAGCACTTTTCCGGTCATGGCTGAGCGTTACTGCGCAGCTGAAAACTGAGCTTGCTGATGTAGATGTGACATGAGCAATCTGTCTGAAAGTTGTAAGTCTTCTGGTAGCTGTGCCAAGATAAATCTCAATCATTCCGAATCTTGCTGAGACGGAGAGCGTAGGTATATGTAAGTAGATAACATAGACACAGGCTAATTATTGCTAACTAAAATGCTAGTTAACATTAGTAATTAAACAGCTAATGTAAGTCGAAACTGCCTGCGAGCTTCTTCTGTACTGTACGGTAATTTGTCTACTATGCGACCAAAAGTCGCATGGTTATGATACAATCGTTAGCCTATTTTTACAAAAACTGCTGCTACAGAGCCATAACATGAGATACAAGGTAATGGAGCCTTTTATACATTGTCGTTTTTCTTTAGAAATAAACAATGGACAAATAGCGTCTTTAAATGCTTCAGATGTGAAGTTATTCGCTGTCAAAGTGGCACCAAAATGGCGCCAAAATGAATGGCAGTCAATGGTATGCTAACGGAATCTGATGGCTTATTAGCATCAAAATGGCTCCATGGGAGTTACACTTTGTGGAGGCTGGCTTACCTCCTTGCTGGAAACCTGTACATTTATCTATCCTGCTTCCGTTAAACTGGCTCATGCACCTGCCACCTATTGGCGGGTTTAACAGGATGACGATTGTTTACATTCAACATGGCGGCCACTGAAGCGCAGCAACCCGTTGATGCCGCTGTCACTGCTACTTTAACGTTTTTCTGTTCCCCTTAGTGTTCTTTGTTTTTTACTTCCTGTCTTTTGGTTTTCCCGCCTTTGTTATTGTCTGTCTTTCACCTGTTCACCAATCCTTGTGTCAAGTTTCTTTGTTTTAGTTGGTTTCATGTTTTCTGCTTGTTTTCATGGACTTCCTGTTTTATTTTGAAATCCACTGTTTGTCTTCATTCACTTCACTTGTCTTCCTGCCTTTGTTTGTTTCCCGCCTTTTCTGATTGTTCTGATATCTTCCACCTGTTGTATCACCTGTCCCTTGTTAGTGTTCGTTAACCTGTGTATATAGTCTCTATGTTTCCCTTGTCCTTTGTCGGATTATTATGTTATGTGTCTGTTGCTGGTCGGTGTGTCTTTGTTCCTGTCGTTCCTCCCTGTATCACTTCGTGTCTAGCTCTGTACTTCCTGTATTTCCCTGTTTTTTGTTCTACCTTGTTTAGATTCCTTTAGTCATTTCTACACTGGATTAGTTTTTGCCTGCTCATTGTTAAGTTAAGTTGTTGTTAAGTATTTTGTTTTGTTGGTCTAATAAATCCACTACTCAAAGTTACTCCTGCCTGCCTGCCTGCTCTCTGCATTTGCCGTTCTCTGTCAGAATAATCCGACCATGATGGACACATGCGGAGTATTTTGAGGACGACCTTTATGATTTGAGCTACTCTCTGATATGTGTTTATGGAGAGTGGAAAAGAGCTTCTAGTTGGGAGGCGAAACAGGCGGCTCTACAGGTTAACTCACCATGAAATGTCCACTTGGCCCTGGCTCAGGAGCTCCTTGCCTGAGTGGATTCAGGACTTCTTAGAGACCCCTGGCTGCGAGCCTTCACCTCAACCTGCTACCCGGTTATCTTCTCTCCAGCCTGCTAGCAGTCAGCTACTTCCCTTGCCAGTGTGCAACAAACCTGCTACATGGTCAGTGAGTACCCCTGACCACCAGCAGTCCTATGAGGGTACCCGCTTGGCTGTGTTTTCTGGGAACCGTGGTGGCCGTAAGAGAGGACGTGGGCGACATTGTCCCCGACACCATGCACAAGTTCAAGTGCTCTCCAGTGAGCCAGAGCACATGTTGCCCAGCGGCCCCTAGCTCTGCGGCAGTGCTGAGCCGAGCAGCGTTCCAGAACCTCCGCTGTCGTGCAGCATTTCAGAGCCAGAGCGGACCAGCGTTCCAGTGCCAAAGTGGACCAGAGTCCCAGAGTCTCAGCTGAGCATTGTGACTAGTGTTCCAGAGCTGACTATTGTTCCAGAGCTGACCCATGAGCCAGAGCTGACCCGTGTGCCTGAGTTGACCTGTGTACCTGAGCCTGAGCTGACCAGTATACCTGAGCTTGAGCTGACCCATGTGCCTGGGCTGACCTGTGTTCCTGAGTCCCGGCTAGCTAGCAGCCTCCCTGAGCCCCGGCTAGCTAGCAGCCTCTCTAGTGTCCTCGAGCTCCCTAGTGTCCCTGAGTTTTCCAGTGTTCCCGAGCTTCCTAGTGTTCCCGAGCTTCCTAGTGTTCCCGAGTTTCCTAGCGTTCCCGAGTTTCCTAGCGTTCCCGAGTTTCCTAGCGTTCCCAGGTTGTCCTGTGTACCAGATCCCTGGCTGGCTAGCAGCCCTCCAGATCCCCGGCTGGCTAGCAGCTTCCCAGATCCCCGACTGGCTAGCCATCCCCCTGAACCCAGGCTGACGTCCAGTCTTCCCGAGTCTGCGCTGATGGATCTTCCCGAGTCGGCACTGACGGATCTCCAAGAGACTATGCTGACCGGTCTCCCTGAGTCTGCACCGACCGCTCTACCAGAGTCTACGTCGTCGACCGCTCTCATAGAGTGTTCGTTTACGGGTGAACCAGTGACTTTGTCGGTTTTCTGCACCCCCGGGACTTTACCGGTCTCCGGCGCCCAAGTGACTTTGCCGGTCTCCGGCACCCCAGAGACTGCCCCGGTGACTTTGCCAATCTCCGGTGCCCCAGAGACCACCCCTGAGACTTTGCCTTTGTTGTCGGTGGTCTGGCCAACGCTGCTCCCTGTGTTTTGTCGGTAGTCTGGCCGACTACTGTTCCAGTTACCTTATCGGCGGACCCAACAACTCCTGATCCCGTTGCCTTGTTGGCGGACCCGTCGACTCCCGTTCCTGTTCCCTTGTTGGCAGACACTGGCCCAGCTGACCTGTCGCCTGTCTCCAGCCCAGCTGACCCATCGCCGGCTCGACCCACAGAGGGGTTTAGACTTTGCCTACGGCCTCCAGAGGGGTTTAGACTTTGCCTAAGGTCTCCAGAGGGATATCGCTTTCGCCGACCTGTTCAGCCACCTGAGTGGCTTTGCCTTCGCAGACGGCCTTCAGCGGGGTTTTGCCTATGCAGACGGTCTCCAGAGGGGATTCGCCTACGCGGACGTCCTCCAGAGGGGTTTCGCCTACGCGGACGTCCTCCAGAGGGGATTCGCCTTTGCGGACGTCCTCCAGAGGGGATTTGCCTTCACCGCTGGCCTCCAGAGGGGATTCGCCTTCGGTCTTTAGAGGGGTTCCACCTTCGCCGTTGTCCGCCTCTGAGTCCTCGACGTCCTGCTTGGCCGCCTGAGGGGCTCTATCTCCGCCGTCCTGCTTGACCTCCAGATGGTCTTTACCTTCGCCGACCTGTTCAGCCTCCTGAGAGGCTTTGCCTTCTCCGCCGTCCGCCACAGAGCCCTCGACGTCCTGTTTGGCCATCGGAGGGGTTTTACCTTCGCTGCCGGCCACCTGAGGGTCTTCGATGGTTCCAACTTCGCTGCTGTCCAGGACCCCAGGCCTAGCTGGTCGCAGCACCTCAGTTCCCTTGTCCCATTGTTCTTTTGTTCTCCCTTCACCCTTCCTGGGTTGTTTTGTGTTTAGATTATTATTTGATAATTGATTTGGGTGGATTTGTTGAATGTATTATACCATTCATGTTGGGCAGATCTTACACTTTGTTTTAAGCAGTGAGTACAGTTATTAAAAAGATAGAATATAATTAGGGCTGGGACTTTATCCCGGCAAACCCGTAATACTGATGCACAGGACACAACACGAGAAGGGAAACCGGTGAGAAGTCGTTGCTGGGTTCGCTGGGTGGAAATTTTAGTTTTAAAAAACTACCGGGTGGAAACCTGGATAAAAGCACGGTTGTGTGCAAATTGTGCAAGAAAGAATTTGCCTATCACCGGAGCACTTCCAGCCTCCGCTACCGTACCGCTACGGTAGAAAGGGCACTTTATGTTTAACTGTTGGACTGTTTATTTTATGCCAATGATATTCTATTTTGCAATGTTAGGTTTCCACTTTTCTGGAATGTACTCTACTAAGTGTCAGGGTCCCACCGTTACCAGCACTCACTCCTCGTTCACATTCCCCATCACTTACTCCTCTCATCCATTCACTATCTCCTCAATACTGATCACTCACACCTGCACTTCATCAGGCCACTTCATCAGTTCACCACCTGCACCTCATTGGTCCACCATCTTTATATTCGGCACAGGCTCATTCACTCTTTGTCTGGTCTCGTTGTTACAAGACACCTAGACTCTCTCCTGCTACTTACCCATTGCCTAACTGAGGATCCTACCTGCTATCATCCTCCTGCCGTCTGCTGCCACCCTAAGACTCAAACTACCCCAGCTAAGTTCTGTTTGTGTTTGGTCAGCTCACCATTCCTCCAGTTGGATTTTGTGAATAAAGCTTGTTACACTTACCACCAGTCTGACTCCTGTTCATTCCGTGACAGAAGACCAGACCAAAGATGCAGAATCCAACGGAGAATCCATTACGCGATCCATTCGCGGAGCTGGTGCAAGCTGTTCGTCGGTCTCTCCTTCCTTCACCACCCGGTAATCCACCCACCATACCCGAAGAGATCCTCCTCTCTGCACGCCAGCATCTGCTTCCGCAAACACTCGCTGCTTCGTCTGCTGCCTCTGCGAGTCCCATGGCCCGACCAGCGACATTCTCTGGAGAGGCGGAGGATTGCAGCGGTTTTTTGCTTCAGGTTTCGCTATACTTCCAGATGCAGGCTCATCAATTCAACAATGATTCGGCCCGGGTTTTTTTTGTCATCTCCCTGTTGTCAGGCCGAGCTCTCCAGTGGGCCCAGTCTCTCTGGAATTCGGACTCCCAAGTGGTGAAATCCCTGTCACACTTTATTCAGCACTTCAAAGAAGTTTTCGGGCAGGCGGCTGCTGACCTCACCGTTCATGACCAACTCTAGAGGCTTCACCAAGGACATTCTTCCGTGAGTGCATATGCTCATCGGTTTTGCACTTTGGCGGCAGCCAGTAGTTGGAATGAGACTGCCCTCATAACTGTCTTCAACATGGTCTCAACCCAGATGTCCGCCAGCTGGTGGTGGTTTATGATGACACGATGGGTCTCGAGAATCTCATTCAGAAGACCGTTCGTGTGTCTCAGCGTTTATCTGCCTGTGAAAACCCTGCTACCGCTGCCACTCCTCCGCCCTCGGCTCCGACTATCGTTTCCCCAGCATCTGAGCCCACGCAGATGGATTCTACCCACCTGTCACCTATGGAGCGTCAGCGCCGTATCCAACTCAAGCTCTGCTTATACTGTGGGGGTGATAAACATCTCATCGGAGACTGCCCTGTTCGACCCCAGCGCTCAGCGGTGAGTTCCATTCAACTTCTTCCGAAAATTGAAACACTGATTCTCACTCCTGTACATGTTTTGACCTCACGTATCTATATCGCAGCGCAAGCCCTCATCGATTCAGGCTCAGCGGGGAACTTCATCTCCACTCCACTCCTACAAAAACTAAGGGTCCGTAAACGCCGGAGCCGTGAAGAGCTCAGAGTTCAAACCATCCAAGGAAAACCGCTGGGTCGGGGTCGGATTTGCCACTTCTCCCCCACACTGACGCTCCGTATAGGATGTCTGCACTCGGAGGAAATCACGTTCATGGTGCTGGTACAATCCACTGCTGAGTTCATCCTAGAACGGCCGTGGTTAGTGCAACATCATCCCACCATCAACTGGACATCAGGAGAGATCTTCGATGGGGTGAGGACTGTTTCCATTCCTGTGTCACACCGATTAAGAGGATTCTGAAGACTCCCCCTTCCAGTCCTTTTTCTTCGTCTTCAAAGATAAGACCCCGGATTTCCGTTTATTCCACTTTCATCAAAAGTCCCGAGGTTCAACACCGAGTGGAGCTCCCAATCGAATACAGAGAGTTCCAGGATGTGTTCAGCAAGCAGTTGGCAATTCATTCATTCACAACTACAGCCTTGTCAGTGCTCCTCTGACCTCAGCCCTAAAGGGCCAGCCCAAGTTTCTGTCCCTGTCTCCAGAAGCCATCACTGCCTTTAAACGCCTCAAGGATGCCTTCTTGACCGCTCCCATCCTGATCCATCCCAACCCAGACCTGCCCTTCGTTGTTGAGGTCGACGTGTCCTCCACTGGTGTAGGAGCAGTCCTTTCCCAGCGGCAGGGGACTCCTCCCAGACTCCATCCGTGTGCCTTCTTTTCCAAGAAGCTTTCCCCGGCGGAGCGGAACTATGACATCGGGAATCGAGAACTGCTCGCCATAAAGCTTGCCCTGGAAGAATGGAGGCATTGGCTGGAGGGAGCCAATCACAAGGTTGAGGTAATAACCGACCACCGCAATCTGGAATATATCCGAGAGGCTAAGCGGCTAAATCCCCGCCAGGCTCGTTGGGCCCTCTTCTTCATCCGCTTTGATTTCATCGCCACCTACCGCCCTGGCAGTAAGAATGGCAAAGCGAATGCTCTCTCTCGTCTCCATCAGTTGTCATCCGAAGATCTCCAACCCAAACCTATCCCTCCAACAATGCTCGTCAGCCCGGTCATCTGGGACATCGACGAGCGGATCTCCCAGGAGAACCTTCTTCATCCCACTCCACTGGGAGGTCCAGAGGGGTTAACCTTCGTGCCTCGTCAGTTTCGTGTCACCCTTCTGGACTCAGCTCACACCGTTCCCGGTTCGGGACATCCGGGCAGCAGGCGTACCCTCTCGCTCCTCAGTCAGCGGTACTGGTGGCCGTCCATCTCTCAGGATGTTTCCCGATATGTCTCAGGATGCTCAGTCTGCGCCATAACCAACACTCCCAGAAGGCTACCAGAAGGCAAGCTTATGCCGCTCCCCATTCCACAACATCCATGGTCCCACCTTGGGATTGACTTCATGACCGACCTCCCCAGATCCAATGGCCACACTAGTATCCTTATCGTTGTGGATAGATTCTCTAAGGGTTGTAAGCTGATTCCCCTGCCCGGACTCCCTACCGCTCTCGTGACCGCAGAGGCCCTCTTCAGCCACGTGTTCCAAAACTTCAGCATTCCCGAAGACATTGTGTCGGATAGAGGGCCGCAATTTATCTCCAGGGTTTGGCAAGCTTTCTTCAGGCTCCTTGGGGTTACTGTTAGCCTGTCTTCAGGGTACCATCCTCAGACTAACGGACAGACAGAGCAGAAGATCCAGGAGATCGGACGTTATTTGAGGACATATTGCCACCAGAACCAGGATAGCTAGAGCCGTTTCCTCCCATGAGCGGAATACGCCCAGAACTCCCTTCGACAGTCCACTACGGGGCTCACCCCGTTTCAGTGCATCCTGGGTAACTACTGGTTCCATCAAAGTGAGAAGGTATGGAATCGGCTCACGTACAGCTCCAACAAGCTGTGCAGAGGCACAAGGAGCAAGCAGACAGTTGTCGGTCTGATCCTCCTCATTACCAACCTGGCCAGAGGGTGTGGCTTTCAACTCGGAGCATCCGCCTCCACTTGCCCTGCCGCAAGCTGAGTCCTCGGTACATTGGACCCTTCACCGTACAGAAGCAGTTGAACGACGTCACATGTATCTCTTCTGAAACCCTTCACTGACCCTGTCTCTTCTCCTTCCACAGACCCTGACACTGAGGTGCCTCCTCCTCCCGTTCCCGTTGACGAGGAGGCTATCTATGGAGTTCGCACCATCTTCAACTCACGGCGGCAAGGTCCGCACCTTGAGTACCTGGTTGACTGGGAGGACTACAGTCCAGAGGAACGGTCGTGGGTGCCACGCGATAACATATTGGACCCCGCTCTCCTCGCTCAGTTCCATGTCGACATCCTGATCGCCCCGCCCCCAGGGGTCGGGGTAGACCTCGTCGCTGTGTTTGCCCCTCTTCACTGTCGTCGGGTGCCGCCTTGGGAGGGGGGGGTACTGTCAGGGTCCCACCGTCACCAGCACTCACTCCTCCCACTCATTCACATTCCCCATCACTCACTCCTCTCATCCGTTCACTATCTCCTCAATACTGATCACTCACACCTGCACTTCATCAGGCCACTTCGTCAGTTCACCACCTGCACCTCATTAGTCCACCATCTTTATATTCGGCACAGGCTCATTCACTCTTTGTCTGGTCTCGTTGTTACAAGACACCTAGACTCTCTCCTGCTGTCATCCTCCTGCCGTCTGCTGCCACCCTAAGACTCAAACTACCCCAGCTAAGTTCTGTTTGTGTTTGGTCAGCTCACCATTCCTCCAGTTGGATTTTGTGAATAAAGCTTGTTACACTTACCACCAGTCTGACTCCTGTTCATTCCGTGACACTAAGTGCTGTTTTTATTTTAATAAACAAAAACAATTGTGTTTAAGACATAGGCCTAGAAAGTTTACAAAAAGTCCTGAAAAAGCTTGAATATAGCTAACTTGAATTTAAGTTTGTGCCTTGTGATCAATGCAGTCATAATATTCTCTATTCATATTGCACTGTATGTTAACACTCAGTGATGAAAATAAACACAACTTTGTTGTTTAAGCTCATTTATGTGTCTATTCATTGATTCAGTCATATACCAAAATCCATTTAAATTGAAAAATATTGCTTCTCGTGTCAAATATTGATATGCGATTAATTGAGATTAATTAATTACAAACCTCTAATTAATTAGATTAATTTTTTTAATCGAGTCCCACCACTAAATATAATAAAAGATAAATTACTCATCCCCAGTTCAATATCAGGGATATTGATCATCATTAATCATTAATATTAATCTTAACATCAATAGAAGATTGAAATAAAGAGGTCAAAACAGCCTCAACCAAAATCTCATACAGTATTGATAGCACATGAGATAGTTTAGGTCAGTAGAGCCCACAAAATAGTTAAAATAGCCAATTTATATAGTAAAATAAATATATTCTTAGTTATATCATATTGTATTTTACAGGCCATCCAGATTAGTTTTGATGCTGTACTGGATAGCCAAGAAGGACTTCTTGCAGCGGCCACTTGTCCCAAGTTCAAACATCGATGGCTGAGAGATGAGCTTAGGAGAGAGCATTTGAAGGAGCTTCTGACAACAGAGTGTCGTAAAGCTGCTCCTGCAGCTGACAATGCTAATGTGTACCAACTGGCATCCAGCCCAGCTGAAATTGACTTTTTTGATTTTGAGAACCAGCCCACAGAAAGCTTCTCAGCAGAAAAGGAAGTAACTGACTATTTAAGGTCAAGGTATGAGCATGAAATACAACACTCCAACTCCATCCAGTGCACCAGTGGAACGGCTGTTCAGTTTAGGTGGATTGGTGCTTTCCACAAAAAGGAACAGACTGTGTGATAGGAGGTTTGAGAAGCTTCTGCTGATGCGATATAACCACTGTTTCACTCCGAATGAAAAGAAAACATAGGGCCTTTTCAGGATAGCCATAAAATGAGACTGGACTAACAGCCTAAATGTGGCATTTTCTGTTTTGGTAAACTCCTTTTTACTCCTCTCTGCACTTACTGTTAAAAGACGTAAATGTTAATAATTTGGAATACAGTCAGGAGAGACTTTCATTTTAATTATTTTATTGCTGTATTTTATTTACATCTATTCGAATGAAGGATTTTACAAAAAATAATTGCTGGAATATGCAAAAATATAAGTTAACAGAAGAAGGACTTCCTTTATTTCATTAAAATATGGTGGAATGTGCAGAAAATAGGTTTAAATATTCAACAATTTTCTTCAAGTCTGAGACTGTTGCATTTAATTTAATTTGTGCTTGATGCAATGTGCATAAAGTTAAAAGATTGAAACTAATCAAACAAGTTTTAAAAAAGAGAATGTTTCATTTGATTCAATTTCGGATGATGAATTTGCAAAAAAAAATAGAATTAGGCTGAACGGTCTATTGCTTTATAGCGTATTCGGGTCGTGCATCATGTTTTTGAAAAGTAAGTTAGTAAAGTAACTAGTAAAGTAACTAATTACTTTTGAAAATAAGTAATCAGTAAAGTAACAGGATTACTTTCTTGGAGAAGTAATCAGTAATCAGTAACTAATTACTATTTCCAAGTAACTTGACCAACACTGGCTATAGGTAGACACAACATTAGCGGAGGCGTTGTTAAGTGAGCTAATTGCTCTAATTCACATTAAACTGAACATTTCCGTTGATGGTGAAGTGAGACAAGGTGAATTGGACTTCTTTGGGACTATTTATGTGGACGTTTCTGTATTTATTGTTTATTTTATATAACATTGTGTTTACAGGTCTGTCAACTACAGCGGCTCTGCAAGAAGGAAACAAGATGAATGAGGACAGAAACGTCCACATAAATAGTCCCAAAGAAGTCCCATTCACCTTGTCTCACTTCACCATCAACGGAAATGTTCAGTTTAATGTGAATTAGAGCAGCCGCTAGCTCACTTAACAACGCCTCAGCTAATGTTGTGTCAACCCGCAGTCTTTAAAACAGCAGCTGGGTTAATGAATTTGTCCACCTATAGCTAGCGATAGCACGGCAGCATCCTATAACAGCTCGACTCATAAAATATACGGCTACTACCACAGCCTGTAAGGGAGGGTTAAATGCGGCCTGTATTATATTGTATTATTAAATGTTTTTTCCCACCATAGCCTATTCTTTAGCTCAATAAGTAAGTTAACTCACCTAAAGCCTTCTTCGGCCAATCTCCTCTGAATCGTGCTGGATGACACACCAAACAGATCCGCGATTTCTCGGGTTGGTAGGCCGGACAACACAAAGTTAGCCAGCATGTCGCCTGGAATATTCAGAGGCGGGCGTCCAGCACCTGTGCTTGTAGTACCAGCGGTAACATTGACTTCTTGGACTTGGACATCTTCCACACGAACACGGTGCTCAATCAATCAGTCTTAAACAATTTAAAACGTCGTTGTCTATGTATATTTCTTGAAGAGCACTTATCTGCCTTAGTATTTCCAAAAATTCTTCAATATGTGCCAAATTAGTATCTGCTGATAAACCATGTTGTTCAATTTGATCTGCTAATGATAGCATGCTATCTCGGAGCCTGCCGATGTCTTCCATTATGTCTACACTCTCACTTCGCCAGCCTTTTTTTGGCTCTGTTCTGAATGTGAGAGATAGCCACGCCCCCTGATTTGCATACAAGAACTGAAAATAAATAGAGAGGGAAATCAATAAATGTTACATTAGGAAATAAAAGTCCACGGAAAAAAAATAAATGTGGATTTATGAAATAAAAGTACCATGAAATAAGTAAAAGGAAAACCTTTTAATATATATATTTAACTTATTCAATTGATTCATTTATATTTGAATATTTACATTTATTTAATTATTTATGTATTGATTGCCTCATTTATTTATTTCATGATGTATTTCAAAGGCATATTTATTTTTTTATTCATGTATTTATTAATTTATTTAATATTGAATAAAACGGCATTCCATAATGGCAGGGATGCAAAACTCGGCACAACACCTGACGTACATTTCTTTTTTTAAAGGTTTTTTTGGCACGAGAGCCTTTATGCGTGGGGCGCACGCTCTACCAGGTGAGCTATCCAGGCGTCCCACCTGACGGACATAATCCCACAATAATCATTGAAATAGGCTACTTTACTAGCTTTGTAGTTAATTAAACAGACACTCCACCTATCACCCCCCCTTCCTGTCTTGGCGCAATAAACTGAATCGGACTTGCTGCGCAAAAACGAAACTAAAACAATACCCCGCCCTTGGTTTCGTTTTAAAATAAAAGAAACCCTGGCTGCAGTGAGACGCAGTCTACGACAACAGTTGTTGGTGAGTGCTTATATTTATCACGTTTAGCCAATTTTTAAACGAATATGAACTGCACCGTGTAATGCAACCTGTAGACCTGTGTCTGGGTCTGTACTGTAGGGCAGCCGATAAAAAACTCGGAACACTGCGATGCTCGTTACCTTAAATGACCTCGGCTATACATTATTTCAGGACAGGCTGATGATTTCAGGAATAAAAGCGCACTTTCTGACGTTATGTGCTTTTTCTGGGACAAGTCCTGACAAGTTCATGACACTGAAGGCACGAGAAGCCTAATGGCCGTCCAAGTATCGCTCGTGCATGAGTTATCCACATTTAAAAACAAACAAAATCAGCCTTTTTGTCTCATGTCTGACATGAAAATAGGATATTGCTGATCGAAGTAAGCACAACTATCTCAGTTGTCTGTTTCTCATTAATAATTCACCGAAGATACCCAAATTTGAATTGAATTTACACAATGCGTCAATAATAGCATATATCTCTCATCAACAATTATAGCACAAAGCACCAAAGAAATATTTACGGAAGATGATTAGGGCCACATGTGAAAATGTTATTTCAGTTCTGAGTTTAAACTTAGAATTCTGAGAATGAAGTCAAAATTCTTAAATTTTAAAGTAGGGCTGGGGGTAAACGATTATTTATTAAATGATTAATCAGGCGATTATTTTATTGATTAGTCGACTAATCTAACGACTAATTGGACGAATAAAATAACGATTAGATTTCTGTTGCTTGATTAATAAGTTAGTTTTGCACAGCAAAAAATCTTCTGCTTTACACAAAATAAAATAAATAAAATGAGTTTACTGTTTACAAAATTAAAGGCCAGCCTGTTTACTCTTTTACAGTAGGCTACCAATAGGGCTGAAACGATTCCTCGAATAACTCGAATAATTCGATTACAAAAAATCCTCGATGCAAAATGACTTGACTCGAAGCTTCGTTAAATCAGTGTTACTAACGTTGTATCGCTGACAGACGGTGTTTCCGCTACTGTCGCACACCAGACGGCTCAGTCTGCTGCTGGCGACACATGCCAGAGGTAACTAGTGAGGGCTGAGAGAAGAGACCGGCTGGAGGAGACCACAGGAAGGGTCCAAAGGTTGGAATCAGTTCAGACGGAATTAAAACTAAAACTCTGGACAGTGGGTCTACTGCAAAATCAAACAAGCTTACCACAATATTAGCACGACATCAGTGCTTTAGCATCTCAACAGAGAACATGGAGTCTAACTTCATCATCCGTTCCACGAAGAGGACCGACAACAGCCAATCACAGAGTCGTATGGACGATGAAACCACATCAGACACAACAACTACCAGAATCAAAGACAAGAAAATACGTAGTGGTGACCACGATCTGAGCTGACGCGCTGACTATTCCTTCAGAAAAACAGCTGATTGTTGCGCATCTCTCCTCTCTCTCTCTCTCTCTCTCTCCCCCCCCCCCCCCCCCCCCCCCCCACGGAGGAACAGATGATCAACGATCTAATAGCATAAGTGTAACAGACCTGTGTGACATTATAATCAAATATATAAATGAAAATAGGTTAAGTATAACTAATATTTACATATAGGTCTAGTTTTGGTTGTTTAAAAACGTAAAAAAAATTTAAAAAAATCCGATTAATCGATTAATCAATCGATTAAGTGCTAGATTAATCGATTACAAAAAGAATCGATAGCTGCAGCCCTAGCTACCAACATAACTCTCTTGTTTAAAAAATTCAAAAGTTGTAGTGCAAAAAAAACCAATAAATTCCTGAGAGTGTTTAACACAATATAAAATTCCTGTTTTCAGTTTTACAGTCCCAACATGAATCTCTCCTGTACAAAAAATGCAGTTCAAAGAAACACTGTGCAGTGCACAGTACAGACATTCCTGAGTGTGTTTAACACACTATAACAGTCCCAACATAAAACCTGGACATTGCTTGGCTCCGTTAGTTGACATTGGCGAACTAGCGTACTGAATCATCATACTATAAGCTGGCTAACGTTAGTCTAATGTTATGTATTTGACTCGTGAGATAGCTAACGTTAGACAGATAACGTTAAAAGCTACTGCAATCTGCTTGCTACCGTAAGATCTAGCAGCTGTGCACTTTGGTGGTGCTAGGCTAACCAACGCATCTTAGCTCTCTGTGCAGTTTGTTCGTGCTAACGTTAGCTAACGTTAGCTACTATAGATAGCTGTGTTCTGCAGTCGTAAGCTAGCTACCATTCAAGCCAACATTAGATGATAACTAACGTTAGCTAAACACAGCTGTCTAGGTGCCAGTAGCTAGCTAACGTTAACGTTAGCTACTAACCTAGCACGAACAAACTGCACGGAGAGCTAAGATAGTTAGCTAGCACCGCCGAAGTGCGCAGAGCTCAAGCTACACAACACACACTACACAAACATGAAATTAATTTAGCCAACTTAATTTAGTACTTGTTATTGTCTCCTTCACGAGTGACAATGGGGTGCCTCCTTTTCAGATGCTCCCACGTTGCTGTTGTGGTATGCCAACTCCATTTGGCAAAGAGCGCAAATAACGACACCTTTACGTTTGGGACTAAATTTGAAGTATTCCCATACCTTCGATGATTTAGGGCAAGCTGTTTTTTAAGGACTTTTTCTTTTATTGGGGCTTTTTGCAGGGCTTTGTTGGGAATTCTGTGAGGAGGTTGCTGTTTCGTCCTCCATTCTGCAGTGTTTTGGTCTCCCACTTGTGTGTGGCGAGCTGTGGCAAAGCGTTGATGCAAAAATTTGACGTCGACGACGTGTTCGTTAATTGCGATTTGATAGTATTGAGTACTGCAATTTTCATTTCCTTCTTTAACAACGACACACGTTAAATTATACACTTCTAGAGACAATATATCATGACATCTCTAAAAATTAATACATGAAATATATCGGTGAATCATTGGTAAAAAATAAATAAATAAAATATTGATTCTGGGGAAAATACCATAAATACGTGAATGGATTTTTTCCCCCCACCCCTACAGCTGATGGAGTCTGACCATGGATGAGGAGACTAACCCTGACAACCTAAATGTGAACTCCATCTTGGCTCAGGAATCCTCAGAACTGCTCCAAGTCCTAAGCAGTCAGTCACCCGCAATCCTAATAAAGTTGTGCCAAATAATGCCCAGTGATGCTCGTTGGAACATCAACATGGACCCCAGTAGCTGTTCTGCAGCAGCAGTAACCGAACATATCAAAGTCATGTTGGAGTACTTCAGGGTGGCCAACCATGCAGATTGCTGCAACTTCCTACAGAGCATGTGTATCTTATGTGAGGGCATCCCCATGCGCCTGGAGTCGAGGCTTATGTCAGTAGCTGGATATGCAAATAGTGAGTATGAAATAATGCTATGAATGTTGACATGAGATGATAATCTTATTTATATTTTATACTGATTGATAATATCTTATGCTTACAGTTACAATGCTTACATGCTGAAGTTTAGCAGTTATAATGTTTAACAGCTCAACATTTTAGTTTACACTCACTTAACAAAAGTACAGATACATATGTGCTTCCAGGACAAGAACAACCGTTTCCTGGGGGAAAGTCTTGTGTTTTAACCTTAACTTGTTCTGGGACACAAACTCCGCTCCCACACTTGAAAGTCTTGTGTTTTGCGACCCATCCACTAGGCTGCCTCCCTTCCACAGTTGCACTTGGGGCCTGGTTGATGCAGATGTAGATGTTTACAGTTGAAAGCCCAGTGCAACTACTGTACATGGCGTAAAATGATACGCCAAAAGCCACAAAAAAGCATTGTGTTACCAAGCAAAATGACTTAACAGATTGGCGTGTTATTTATACAGCATTCTGTAAGAACAAACTGTTCAGTGTATTAAGGACAGTCAGTTCAAGGCATACATTTATATAAAATATAATACATTTAATATGTATGTGTATTAAATGGTAATTTATCAAAAATTACATGGCAGGAAATTAATTGGGGCTGCATTTCTCTCTGTGGGTTAAAACGAAAGTGTGTTATGGAAAGCAACTTTGCTCATTTGTAATTAAGTAATTCACCAGTGCTGCAGTTAAGCAGTCTTTATTTCACAATAAACAAAAAAGAGCCTGATCAGAATAAAATGTATGTGTAACCAATTTGAACAGAACTATTTGGCCTATTCTGTTTACTTTTGCTTTTGGAATATATAATCCACTGTATCTTGTATGTGCATGGTCGCTCATTTGAGTTTAATAAGGTGATCTCATTTGTGGATGATTTTTTATTGTGGTTACCACAACTGGCCAACCTACAATTAATAACTGCATAAGTAGTGTGCTCTGATTAAACTGTGACTTTAGAACAGTACTGTACCCCAAAAGGTTTATTGCTGAATTGGGCACACACAGTATGGAGTGAAAAAAACGAATAAGTGGTACTAACTTACTCATACTAGTAAACTGCTGCAGACAAAATGCTGCAGACTAATTGATGCCATACAGTCTAAAGCCACAGAACCAGTGTCTCCAGACGTACATGCTACATGTAGTTCATGTTTGTTAATGTCTGTCTGTCTGTGTGTGTGAAAAAATATGTATATATATATATATATATATATATATATATATATATATATATATATATATGTATGATTGTGTGTGTCTATGTGTATGTAATGTCTCCAGGTGTCCATGTTCTTGCATGCACATCTTGCCATACATCCAATGATTTAAAAAGGCAACATTTTACATTGTAAATTGTATGCTACCTACTTCTCCACTACACAGTTGACTTTGTTCCGCTGTTATGTATTTGCATATTGAGCACACCCAAAGCAGCTCACAAAATGAAAGGCTCACTGGCAGATTGATGAAGATTGAAATACAATGTAATGCAAGTGATCCAGTGTCTGCTTTTTAGGTGAAAGGTGGTTTTTTTACTAAGGATTTCATTTTCTTTATTTGGTTTATAGTAAAGCACCCAACCCAAGTAAAAATAGCCTTATTGACAAACTGAAGTGGAAAAGTGAAAGTAAAAGGTAGCTGTGGGGAGAAGCAGCAACGGTCAACATATCATCAGTAAATCTTATGACTTTTGTTTCACTTTGGGAATCCCCAGCATTTCCTTTGATTATTTTTTTTCATCTCTAGATTATTTAGAAAGAAACTTAAAGTCAAAGCCTAAAAATTGTATGCAACATATACAAAATTCTTGATAGCATTATTCTTTTGGATTTCTATGGATTATTCTTTTGGCTATTTCCTAGTACTAGTGTATTTTTGTATGTACTTTATGGTTTGTATGTGTTTTTCTATACTTTAGATGTTTCTGAAAATTCCAGTCCCTGTGGAGCGGATGGGAAGTCATTATCGGTGCCTTCAGAGCAGCAGCTCATCAAACGGCCACGGATTGGTAGAACACATACATAATGCTTCAACCTTGTTACATTGCAGCTACTGTATAAACTAACCTAGAAAATGGCCATTTACTGGTTAAAGTCAATGAATTTATTAAGAGAACTGCATACAGTGTGGCAGATTCCGCATTGCTTCCAATATTCCTACTGCCAATTGCAAAAAAAATGGTAACCCTTTATAATAAGGGTACATGAATTATTATGAATTCATGCATGAAAAAGCATGAATTCATTCATGTAGTACTTCATGAACTATCAGGAATGTACACGGATTAATAGTATCTCATGCATGACTTAATGCAGGAACAATATGTTAATTAATGCATCAGTTAAGGTATTTCAATCATCATGATTTCTGATTTATTAATGATGTTTATGTGTTCTTCATTGGTATATCGGTAGTTAAATTGACCTGAAAAACCTGAACTGAAGTGTTGTAATCACGATTAACTAAACATTACTTCCTCATTACTACATCATGTTTGTGGCCCTTTCAATAAAAGTCAGCCCTTCTGTCTATTTAGACATCATATTTTTTGAAAAATTACAAATGCAAATGAAATCATAATTTTGTACTTCATCAAGACATTTCAGGTGTACAGACACTTAAAAGTTAGTAAAAAGTCAAATTCATAAATATCTTACTTGGGTGAGCATTGTTCTCAGGCATTACTGTTTAGGTGCCTTATGTTATTATGTGAATAAAGCAACTATAAAAATGCATCTAAAGTATACTGTATTACGTGTAAATTTAGTGACTTCAGTATCATTTTGCCAACCCACTTATTTATATCCAAATACATTTAGTTTTATGCCACCATTATTCATATCCTTTTTATCAATGTTAAAGATGGACCAGGTCAGCACTTTTGTGGCCACATACATGATGAAGTAATGACTAAATAATGCTTAGTTAATGATGATTACACCAGTACAATTCAGGTTTTTTAGCCTGTCACTTAGATTTACCAATGAAGAAGACAAACATTATTAAATAAGAAATCATGATGATTGGAATACCTTAATTGATGCCATAATTAAGAATACGTTCCTGCATTAAGTCATGCATAAGATACTATTAATCCTTGTACACTACTGATTTTTCATGGAGTACTACATGAATGATTCCATGCTTTTTTTAAATAAATTAAGTCATGCACAAACTCATGATAATTCATGTACTTATTATAAAGTGTTACCAAAACATCTTCTACATGCAAAAAAGCATTTCCCCCAAATACAGTGTCCTTCAACTATGACTGTAAAACAGCAAACATGACATATCAAAAACCATTAGTTTATTTTTGTAATGCAAATTTTTAACTTTTAAAGATGTAATATTTGTAAAAACATTTTCAGAGAAAATCAATTTTTCTGTTTAACATTCCAATGTAAAGTATATGGGGTGTGCTGGCAGGTCCAGAGAAAGAGACACTAAATCACAAATGTCATGAGTTACATGGAAGAAACCAGGAATAATAAAAAAACAGCAACAACAATGTTGTCAATGCTTTCGTTAAGGTGTAGAGCCCCTGGTCATACTTCAAGCAAAGTCTCATGTTGTGTCGAGCCTTCTTAGGGTTTTAAAAATAGCTATTTTCAGGATAGCATAAAAGTGCCCCTATTACTCCCATTCAAAAGGCCATTTGACCAAAAAACGAAAACGGTAAATCTTAAAAGTGTCGATTCCGTCCTAAATATGCTTTTAAACTAAAGTTTGACTCTGGTACATTCACAAAAAGACCCTAGGTTGCATTTTGGCGAGAGTTACGCTTGAATGTTGAGTGTTCTAAAATAAATGTGTGTGTGTGTGTGTGTGTGTGTGTGTGTGTTTACATATGAACAGGAAATTGTCTGTTGAAACTGCAATTAAATATTAAAAAAAAATAAGGAAACTTCTGGCCCTGTGGGGTGCTGCCCACAAATACTGCCCTCTACAAATAATGTGTTTTATAATGTATTCTACCCACAGATCACTGGGAGCAGTACATTGCTGCAGTGATGCGTTTACTGCAGAGGAGGTGGGAGCGACTCAGTGAGCGCCTGGTGAGGGAGGTCCAGCCTGAGAATGTGTGGGTCAGACTAAGAACAGCGAACAGAGGCAGGGACAGACCTGATCAAACCCCTGGATCAGCAGACAAAGGGGGCAGAACACCAGGTTAGCATGACTTCCTTTTCCTCTCATTGTACATCAGGAATCTGCTGAATTTACTTGAAAATCTAATATTCAAGTGGTAGCACTTCAAATTGCGGCCCGGTAATAAGATGGTAATAGTGGGGTAACAGTGTGATAATAAAGAGGTAATATATAGGTAATAATATGTAATTACCAAATTAATAACTGGGTAATACATCACATTAATAAGTTGTAATACTGGGGTAATAAGGTGATAAGAAGGTAACAGATGTAATAACATGAAATTACCAATGTAATAAGTAGGAAAGGGTTTGATAATCATATGCATATCTGGGTAATGGTAATATAGTTATATTATTTTTATTTCAGAACTTATTACACACATACCGCCGTTGGGCGGAGAAAAGTACACCCTTCAGCAGACTGCAGGTGGCGCTTTTTCATTAGTCATTGCATATTTTTGTAATAGGCTAAATAATGTATGATTTATGTGAGAGTAACAACTGAAATTTACACACAACACAACAATAACAATGATTTTTCATTAAAATATGTAGTTTTGTATATGCAAATGAAAAGGATGAATTCTAAAGCCATGTGTTAACTGACGTATTTAGAGCTGTCCACTTGTGATCGGATCACCGAAGACGCATCTTAATGCCAGGTCTGAACAGGGCCATACATGTCACGGCTGGCCTAGTGCTGAAGCAGGAAAAAAGGATTCTGGACCCAAAATGCACGACACCACAGGGCAGATGCAGGTGTAGAATTTATTTAAACAGAAAAAATCCAGGGTAACATTAATCCTGAAGTCCATACATCCAAACAGAGGTAGGCAATCCAAAATTATAACAGAACTCCAAAAGTGTCAAGAAAATCCAGCTGAACAAATACACGGGGAACAAGCAGGAAACATTCGACAATAGACGATGAACCAACACCAGACAAAGGAAGCACACAGACTAAATACACAAGGGAACAAGGGTAGAAACGAGGGACAGAGGACATGAGGGCTGAGAACAGTTGAAAAACATCAGGGCAGGGCAGACAATCACAGAGGCGGGAAAACGCAGGGCAGACAATCACAGAGGCGGGAAAACACAAGGCAGGAAGGAAACAAGAAAAGACGCAGGATAAACTGAGACTACAAAATAAAACAGGAACTGAAGTATGAAAACATAAACAAGAATGGTACTGGGAAAGAACAACAGAATGCAGCAAAACAGTAAACAAATGACAAGGAAACAAGCAAACAGGGTATAAATTACAATAAAACTACAACTGAAAACTACAACCATGACAATATAGACACAACATGTTCCTACTCATGAATCATTGAAGACTGCTCTATAATAACTAAATGTTTTTCACCAAATTTAGAGCTTGATGGGGATTATGGGTACATGGATTCCAGAGTAACATTGGAGACCTTCCTTCAGGGATGTGCGGGGAAGGTGACAGTTCTCGTTGGCCAGGCTGGATCAGGAAAAACTCTGCTGATGTCTTGTTTAGGACAGCAGTGGGCACATGGACTAGTAAGTTAAAATGTTTCTCATCATTCAATAGTTTTTTTAAATAAATATTTCATCATTATCAAGGATGTGCTGTGTAAATATGTTGGATTGTTGTCAGTTGGGATGCTTGAGAACTCAGGAAAATGGGCTCTCTTGTCAGACCTGGCTAAAATTGTAAAGTTCTGCAGTGATTGGGCTCGGGTGTGGCCAGCAGGCTATATAGCTACCCCAACGGCACACCTGGGTTGGGATTAATGCCCTTTGATGTCCATGAAATTTGATGGGAGCATTGTTGTCATCTTTAGGAACATATGTAATTTTTTCTAATTTGTTTCGCCTGACAGGATGTTAGCCATCTTGGATTTTGTGTGTTCATTTTCATTTTACGAACACGTTTGAGAATTTAAGGATGCACAAAAACTCACAAACCTTTGTACCCACGTTCAAACCAGTAATTATTTCGATAGGTATTACAATCGGGCTTGGGCATGGCATGTCATTCTATAGCCCCACAAATTATTTTTAGCCTTTGAATGCATTTTTTAAGCCCTTGAAACACTCTAAAAACTCACAAAAGTTAGTGCACACTTCAAAATCTGCGCGCATTACAAGACTATACAGTGATTTGGTTCATGCGTGTTTAGCTGTGTCCATAACGCCCCCTAATACATGGAAGACCTTAATTTGCTCCGATATTAACAAAATTTGGTACCCACATTGCTCTCAACATTTTTGACATTTTTCCAATTGGCTTTCATTAGCTTCTCTAGCGCAACATATTGGACGGAATATATATTTCCAGTGTCACGCACTTTACCCAGAAAATAATGTCTCGTGCAATTTGTGCACACAGTGTCGAAGGGGTGAGGCCCTGTTTATTGCTGCTTGCAGCTTTAATTATTTTTATTGTTTTTACAATAGGGGGGGTTTTCTTCAAATTGCACCAAACTTTAAAATAATAATTTGATCTTTGGGTTGTACAGCAATAGTACCTACATTTTTGCACATTTGCATTTGTGCGTCAGGTGACACACTAGGCAAAATGTCACCTAGAAATTGTTAAAGACACAGCCTTCTGAGCAACTAAAACACGGACCAGCACAAACAAACTGCCAGCTGCCTATTCCAGTTATAGGGGAAATCTTGTTGGTTTACAGGTCTTGGGGGGTACGTGTGAAAAGTACTAGTCGGAGTTGTGTTAGTCCTTTTGTGGCTCCAGAGGGAGCTGAGTGAAGTCTGCTAAATTACCTCAAATAATGTCATAGGCATCTAAAGGCTGTCTAAATCCTGTCCAAACCTTTCTGTCACAGTAAAAACACATTTAAAGGTTCTCTGTGTTAAGTTTTGATCAAACAAAACTTACATTTAAATGTAATCTTACTTCAGGCTAAGGCTAAAGCTATTTATTTTTAGATCAGTTGTCAATATGAGAGATATTCAATACTTGTCTTGGCTCAAGGTTAGGATAAAAAGTTGAGTTTAAAAAAAGCATTTAATAAAAAACCCGGAACTGATATTACCCACAATGCATTTCATCCCCCAACACTTCAGTGGGAGATTTGGCTGTGTTCAGCTTGATGT
>CM042320.1:37771988-37884488 GCA_023566125.1 Zingel zingel | reverse complement strand
GAAGAAGACATCTCTCAGGATGTTTTGGAGTTTTCAATCAGGACAGGGCTCCTCGCACAGGTCAGATTTGACTGCAGAGCATGTGTGTATGCTCTATGCATATCTGAAATTAAAGGGCAGTAGTAGTTGTGGGTGGAAGAGGTGGGGAGAAGTTCTACCTTATGTCCCTATGGTTGGAATATCTACACTATTCTGTACCATGAACAACCATTATCTGTGATAAAGTGATTTTATTTTCAATAAAACTGGAACAGCGCAGGAAAGATTGTGGCTAAAATGGTAAAAACAAGTTTGAGGTTTGAGTTATTTTGCCACTTTGATAACCACCATGTAACATTTTAAAATTGGTGTCATTTTTAGCCATGCAAGAATGGGTCAAGGTATGGCAACCCTGACATTTGTGGTTTCCAGAGGATGAGTTGTATTTTATGATATCATAAAATGTTATTTAATATATTTACCTCTCTGCTTTCACATCGTCACACAAACACACTATATAATACTGCTACACACATCATCTTACATGCTCACAAAATGACCTCTTTACTCTCACCCGCTAACCAAAACTTCATCTTGACTGCTAAAGTTGAAAAGCAAACATTGAACCCCAACTTTTATTTATTGCACAATTAATTTGTCTTTACAATAAGCATTAACACTAGCATCGCCAGGCATTTTAGGGGTACTAAACCAGCAAGTCTGACACCCAAGAGCATCTGTATCGTTTAATGGGCAATTAAAGCATCATCTATTTCTATAGTGCTGAGTTAACCTTTAAAGCAGCAAGGACACATGCAGCCCCTTGCACACTATATACAGCCAGATAGCTTATCTTACAGTTTGAACCCACACAAAACGGGTGTACTCTTAGCAGTGTATTGTAAAATGTGCTATTTTGGAAACAGTATTTTCACGCTGCCACCCAATGCAGTAATAGTCTGGTCATTTGCGCTGTGTGTTTTTCAGTTCAATCAACAGTCAACACAAAATCTCAGATGTTTCTGTGAGCAACTCCCGCAAAATAAATTGTTTTTCA
Source organism: Zingel zingel (assembly GCA_023566125.1). Lineage (NCBI taxonomy): Eukaryota > Metazoa > Chordata > Actinopteri > Perciformes > Percidae > Zingel > Zingel zingel. The sequence continues at coordinate 37,883,452 of CM042320.1, read as the reverse complement.
TGAAAACTATTTGGTTCTATGTGTTGTTGTAAGCAGCGTATAACCTGCAGTGTAAGACATGGAAACAAATGCTGAAACATTGTAATCAATGTCAGCATTTTTATTTTGGCAAGTAAACTCAACGTTAAATATAATCACAGTGCAAATAATTACATTAACACATTGGTTCCCAAACTTTTTCCGCAGGGCCCCCCTTGTGTGTGATGAAAGTTTAGCTTTCATTTCTGATATTTTACACATATGAAAGGATGAATACTGTGGGCCTACATAACTCAGTGTAATTATAAGTGATAACAAGTGCATGTGAGTTAATATTGGCATGCAATTTACCTTCTTTGTTCCATTTATTCTTTCAATGGGCATACAGGCCATCATGCAAATGCATCAGTTTGGCTGCAGGGGGAGAGGGCGGAGGAGAGCACCAATATTAACTGCCTCTGCTCCTGGTGAATAAAGGGAGTTTTTTTATTTTTTTAAAACACCAAGCACACCAACTCCTCTGTTTGATTTTCGAAATGTCATTATATCATTATAAAGATATAGTAATGGGCAGAATAGGTATTTAGGGAAAGTCAGGGCAGGAGGGAAACATAGCAATATGTTTCCCTCCCTGGAGTAATTCTTTTTTTTTTCAAAAAGTCAAAATTAAGATTTCAGAATGTTACAAACTCCAACACAAAACTTAGTTTAAATACTGTAAGCAATTATTTAATAAATTGGAAACTTTCAACATAATATCCAATAAAAGATAGTCAGAGAGTGTTGTGGGCGGGACATTACTGTAAGTCAGACTCAGTAGTGAGTGAAATCGAAGCAGAGGGACAGACACAGAGCTGTAGCCGAGCCAAAGTAGCACACTTTTTAATGAATTAACTTTATCGGTTATCAGGCAAATAAAACGCTGATACAGATAATCTGCAAACTGCCAAAAAAAACGGCCCGATAATCAGCCAGGGACGATTAGGGCTGATAATCGCTCTACCCCTACTATGGCAGTGTTAAAGCCTCACAGTGGCGTAGCTGAAGACTGTTAATTTTTTTAGTGACATAATATAAAATATGTTTTTCCATATCTTCCTGTCAGGTGGAGCTCAGACGTGAGGATGGGATTCTTGTCAACTCCTACCGCTTCATTCATGTGACAATACAGGAGTTTTTGGCTGCAATCAGAATCATGACCAGTACTGATGTTAGTGACATGCAGCTCAAGAAGAGGTAGGGAACTGAATTCAGAGAAGCCAAATGGAGCTGGAGGGGAACATGGTTATATGTTTCAAGGTGATTGCAGTCTTCCTCTATGGAGCTGTTGATCTTGTGGCCTTTCTGAAGGCAGTTACAGTAACCAGATAACTGTGATAATTATACGTACTGTTCATGGAATCAATTATAAGTACAACCTCAAGCGTCAATCCCAGGTTCAAACGTTTTCTCGCCCAACCGAAGGAAGCAGCTCAATTGCCAAAATCAAAGCCACAAGCAGCAATGAGCGGGCTGCGGAGGCCTGACAATGCATCTACCATGCCATTTTTTTGACTATTTATTTTGCAAGAATTTGCAGTTGATATTTTTTAATTGTTTGTTGTTTACAGTACTGTGTACAGTAAACATGTTGATGCACTGTGGGCTCAATTTTTGATGATTCAAAAATCTGGCTGATTGTTTGTGGAGGACAGTCTGAAGGTTTGATTTGTATAAACACAGAGTGATGTTTTTAATAATTCATGACAGCTCAAAGCATGTGACCATTTTTGCTCACTTGGCCTTTGGCCTGAAAGTTACAAAGTGCTTGCATGTACAACTGATAGTTTGTGCCACCATCAAGACTATAAGTGTGATGTGGAGCAAGGAATAATGGACCCAAATGCAGGGAGAGGCAGGCAGGCAGGAGAAGGTTGCACACGATGATTTATTTGCGGGAAGAACCCGAGCAAATACAAAAAGATCCAAAAATGCAAAACAAACTGAACGAGGGGTACAAACTGAGGCAGCCAAAAAACTAAGTCCAGAATTAAAGTAAAACAAAAGAAACAGATATCAAAAAGCAGGAACACAGAGAAGATACAGACACACAGGCTGAGCACACTGACAGACACGAACGGATACAAAACAATCTGACACGCGACAAGGGGAATACGGGGGTTAAATACATGAGGTAATGAACTAATGAGGGACAGTTGACACAACAGGTGAAACACATCAGGGCGGGGCAGGACAATCAACAAAGGCGGGAAAACACAGGAAGTAAATTGGACAAGACAAGACAGAAAACCGGACTATCAAAATACAATGGAACAGAAATATACAGGATAACTCTACAAAAACAGGAAACCTACAGAAATAAATACTACAAGCAACAGAAATGGAACAAAAATACAAAGCAAAACCCCAAAACCATAACAATAAGCCCACAAAGCCAGTTGAGGAAGGTTGGCATAGGACCAGACCTATGTGTAAAGTTTTGTTTCTTTTAATCCGTTGAAAGGAAGATTTCCTGGTAGAAAGAAGGAGAACTAGAGAGACTAGTTGGAATGCTTAAAAGCTGGCGCTATACTGGATTGCTGGCTTAAATGTGTAAGAAGAACTTGTCTAATTAGTATGAATGTCATTGCAAAGTTGACTAAAACCAATATTGCATGACAGTTGTGGAATATTGTAAGTCTTTTTTAAAAGCTGATGCTAAACTGAATTGCCCGGTTTAATTTGGATGAAGAAGCAGCTGTGTGTGTAGGACGTTCAGGTGATTTATTTAGGTTTTTTGAATTTTGGAATGTGAAATGTCTAGAAAGTAGTTGCTATAAGCAGTGCCTACTTTAATCAAAATTCACAATCATTACCAAATTTAATGCATTAACTGACTCATGACCTTAGATTGTGCGATCCCAATTCCGTCCGAATCCATGCAGCCAATTAGGATATATAAACCTTTTTTTCATTTGTGTCACCCCCTAGAGGAGAAGCACAACGTGCTTTAATGTGTAAGTTTAGTTACTACTCTGAACATATGTCTCAAATATCAGCATAATCATTAGTGGGCCAGAGGTACTTTTGGATTATCTGAATAACGACACAAAGGGCAGAGTACTATAGCATTTCAGTACATAATGTAACACTCCACGCCAGGAACATACCTGGAACAAGATGAGCCTTGTAAATTGAGCATGCCATGAGATGTTCTTTCTCTCTAAAAGGAGGCCAGGAATTCACAGAGGCAAGCACAATGCGGATGGTCCAGTCATAGTAAGGGAGGCTCAGGGGGCCAGTAGAGCTGGGGGGGGGGAGAGACTGACACATCAGATGTCATATAGCAGGTGGCAACCACTGTTACCCAATAAAAGCCTTCTTGTTTATAGCCATATTATAAATTATATCAACAGTCTGTTTTTCTTGATGCCTAATACCTTTCTGGTAGAGAGTGTGTTGTTGTGTGTACTTCACCAGTCAACTGAAAGACATGTCAGCAAGATTAACTGAATTACTTGAACTTTGCACTTTATTTAATCAACACTTTTCAGCCGGCTTGGCAACCAGGCATCAGCTTTTGGTTGCCAAAATTGACAATATGGTTGCCATGTTTTACTGCCTATATTTGGAGCAATTTATTTCTTATGTAACTGTACCACACATTTTAATAATGAAACAATGTGAGAATGGCTTCCAATATAATTCACGGTTCCGATAACGGTTTTGAGTCATGGATTGAATTATTTTTTGGATCAGCACAAAAAAGGGGGGAATTTAAATGATTATTAAAAATGTAATAATAACTTTTAACAATAATTACTACTTTCACCAGTACATTGCTGTTAAAAGACAAAAACAGACGAGAAAAGTTTTTTTTTACAATAACTTTGAGTGCACCACGAGGTTTACCAGTTTTAAGTAAACGGCAGTCAACAGCAGTGACCAAGTGCTAGTTTGTTTCTTTTAGCTCATAGCTTTAGCGGCAAACGGTTGTACGTGTTGGAATCCTCTACAGTGAAATACAGTCACACTACACCGTTTAGCTGTCAGCATTTTAACCGTGTTTAATCCAGTTACTTCTATAGCTAATGGTAGGCTAACGTTACCTGCTGCCAAGTGTAACGTTTTATTAGTGTTTACTAGCAGAGATTTAGGTGGCACCGTAATGAGGCACCGAAATCCGTGTTGCTATTCCATCCGGTAGATACCGCCATTAACGTGAACAGAAAATTGCGTTGCCTGTATCTTTTCACGGCAAACGCGCATGTGTGGAAAGCGGTCGCACAACAGCTGTTGTTTCACGCACGAACGTAGTGTTCGGAGACAACCAAATAAAATAAGATTTTCCAGTTTTGATTTGTTTTCATATATTAAAAAAACACAAATATTGAACAGGTGGTTGCCAAAGGGGGCAACCAGAGACCATGAAATGGTTGCCAATTGACTTAATCTGGTTGCCAAGGGCAACCAGGCAACCGTTACTGTCGAGCCCTGGCACAGGACCTTAATCAGGTTTTTACGGATATAGAGAAATATGATTCATAATAATTATATCAGTTGGTATGATGAACAGTGGTAATTATAGTAACAATAAAAAGAATGGAACTATGACTAGAAAGAATAGTTGTAGCGTAGCAGGGCATAGCAGGGCGTAGCAGGGTGCCGAGCAGGGCCACCCCAATGAGGAAAGAAAACATAAGAACTCCGGGGAATAAGCTCCCCGGAGCTAAGTTAGCATTAAGCATTACTGGGACATGAATGCACACAAATGGAAAGAGAGAGGAACTCAGTGTGTCAAACGTAGTCCCCCGGCAGTCTAGACCTATAACAGCATAACTAAGAGCTGGTCCAAGGCAAACCTGAGCCAGCTCTAAAAGGGTTGGTAGATGAATCTGACGACTATGAGGAGAAGCAGAGAAGCGTAGGGGTGTCATGTCTGTAGAAATACACCCTCCTCGCCGGATCCAGATCTGAAACGCAACAATGTATAATGTCTTTCCCTGCTCTTGACCAAATATACTGAACTGCAGATGTAAAAGTGGATCGCATTTTTCTTTCTGAGCCCGGCCCGCGTCTGACAGAGCAGTAACCGAACTCGACCCGAGCCCAACAGGCATTAAGATATTTATGTCTGAGTCTGACCTGAGCTCGACACAGTTAAAATCAAATTGTTTTCTCATACTAATGACACATGTACGTTTGTTTGTGTGGAAAGCGCGCTTTTATTAAGCAACCGTTGGAAGGCATTCGGAAATGTCAACATATGAGCGCATCAGCGCAAACGAGAGGCCCAATCATATAGCCTTTGCATCAAGTGAAACAGGCCTATTGGCTACCTACATAATAAGCTGTTTTAAATTTAAAATGTTCAATGCCTTATCGCGCTGATGTGACCAAGCCCCACCCAAACCCGAACATCATTTCTAAATATCTGTCCGAACCCGGCCCATCGGGTACTGTCGGGTCCCGTCGGGCTTGGGTCGGGTATCCATCCTATAATGCCTTACTGTACATCATGTGAATTATTGTTCTCATCTGGCTGGAGTGGCCAGGAACTGTCCTCTACACAGCAACATAATGGAGGTGTGTACCTTAATCTTAATCCAAATACAGTATTGACTTTGCTCTATCTTCTTACTTATTGCTCTCTCAGATTCAGTCTGAGAACTCGCTGGACGACCAAGTCAGACCAGAGGACGGTCTTTACTGACTCTCTTCACCTGTATGTATGTGGTCTGGCTTCCCTCCACTGCACTCCAGACTTGGTTCAATTAGCCAGGACCTCTGGTGGAACAGGAGGCCAAAGTTGGGTCCAAAAACGACAAACCCTCGTTCTGAAACTACTAAAAAACTTTTGTCACAGCAACACCCTAACTGGACCAAAGGTAGAATATGAACTGAAGGGAATTTGGACAAATAGATGGATAATTACCTTTTTACTCATTCTTTCCTTAATTATCATTCCTTCTTACATCTTACCAGATATTGGATCTTTGCCACTGTGTCCAGGAGAGCCAGGACAACCAACTAGCTAAGCAGATTGTGGATACGAGACCCACCCTGGAGCTGCGTAACATCACACTATTACCTAATGATATTGATGCTCTGGCTTTTGTAGTTAACTCAGTAGGTGATAATGGCATTGGATTGAACTTTGGAGCATGCTCAATGGAGTTGGAGTGTTTAGATGTCCTGCCCAGTTGTCAGTTCATTCACTACCTCAGGTAAGTTCACTCAAATACTCACACAAGCACGCAAGCTTGCATGTGCAAGCTTGCATGTGCAAGCATGCGTGCGCGCGCACACACACACACACACACACACACACACACACACACTCACTTGATTAATTGTTTTTCTTTACAACATTAAATGTTTATATTATATGTTATAATATTTGTTAGAGAAGCAAAATCTGCTCTACATTTCATATTATATTCACCCTTGGGTGATTTTCTCTTCTATTGGAGACCATCAGTCATGTAAAGTATGCACAGTCAAAATGCTAGCACCCAATGCATTTGGGCATATAGGCCGAATGACTATTTTTGTCACCAGAGGCATAGTGGGAAACTGCAGTTGTACATGGAAATGGTACAGTGAAGCTAATGGTGTTCAGCTGTCAAGAGTCTGAAATATGTTTAGCTTAGTAACAGTGAAGTGGCTCTGGAAAGAGCTACTGCTTTCCCTTCAACATTCCTCAGCTGATTGGCCATCTGTCCTGCATACTTTGAATTTGACTGAAGCTCTTTGTGTCCTGCTGTGTTCCTGTGGTTGGGTATGGGTCGACATACAGTAGCCTGTTCTCAAGTGCAAAAATATGGCGATGACAACTTCAAGGAATATTTTATCAGAACAACTCACCGACACTCTGAACACTTAGACTTAGACAGAACTCTGACTGGCTGGTCTTCAGACAACTGCGCAATGCATGTACTCTCAAAATTAGAATAGCCAAAGCTGATCATTTTCTTTCTCAAACCACTCATAATCTGATTAATCCATCAACATTTTGGAAAACTATCAAATCATTATCAGAAAACAGTAAAGGCCAGGAGCTTCCCTCAAGCATTGTGATGGACTCTCAAAAAGTTACCGACAAGGCCAACATGCTTGATTGTTTCAATGAACATTTCATAGCCTCAGGATTTTCATTTGAGTCATTCAGTCCTCAAAATGAGTGTTCAACAGTTGAGACTGTTGGTCTAGATCCTTCTAGTCAGTCTTTTAGTTTCAGTCCTATCACAGTTTCAGACGTAAATAAAGCCCTCAAGCATTTGGACACAACAAAATCTACAGGCTCTGATAAACTGGATCCCTACTTTTTAAAGCTAGCAGGAAATTGTATTGCCGTGCCATTAACTAATATTTTTAATCTGTGTTTGAACACAAATGTCATTCCTCCCATCTGGAAATCAGCCTTTGTGGTTCCCCTGCTAAAAGGTCGTGACCTTATCATCTTAAATAACTACAGACCAATCTCTAAACTGTCTGTCCTGGTCAAGGTTCTAGAATCCCTTGTCAGTGATCAATTAAAGGATTTTTTTTAACAGTTATAATGTGTTATCTGACTTCCTATCTGATTTTAGAAAAAGGCATAGTACAACGTCGGCAGCTCTTAAGGTTTTAAATGACTTTGTTGAATCCATGGACAATAAGCAGCATTGTGCAGCCCTTTTTATTGACCTTTCAAAGGCATTTGATACAGTGGACCTCATAGTGCTTAAACAGAGACTGTATAGGGCTGGGATTTGTGAACAAACTGTCGGCTGGTTTGTTAATTACCTTACAGACAGAACTCAGTGTGTGCAGGCGGAGGGCAGCACTTCTCGCTATCTCAAAATAACAAAAGGCGTGCCTCAGGGGTCAGTCTTGGGGCCACTGCTATTCATCCTCTATATCAATAACATTGATCATAACGTGTCTAATGCAAAATTAAATTTTTATGCTGATGACACTGTACTGTGTTGCTCAGCACTCACTGCAGACCAGGCCCTCTCCCAGTTACAGCTTGCTTTTAACACGCTTCAACAGAATCTTTATGATTTAAAACTTGTTTTAAATGCAGAAAAAGCTAAAGTCATGCTTTTTTCAAATCTGAAATCTAAATCAAATCTGCCTTCAATCCTCACTTCCCAAGGTATGCAAATTTAATGTATTTCTAAGTACAGATATCTTGGTATTTTAATTGATGAATCTCTTTCTTTTACCCTTCATATTCAGCAGCTAGCAAAAAGACTAAAACTTAAACTAGGGTTTTATTTCAGAATCAAATCCTGCCTTTCGTTCGAATCCAGAAAGAGGCTGGTCGCTGCCACTTTTATGTCTGTACTTGACTATGGTGATGTTTTATATATGCATGCTTCATCTCAAAGTTTACATGCTCTGGACACTGTTTACCATGGATCTCTGAGGTTCATCACTGGTATGAAAGCCCTCACTCACCATTGTGAACTGTATGAACGTTTTGGATGGCCTTCTTTATCAACACAGAGACTTCAACACTGGCACATCTTCATATACAAGGCTATTTTAGGTCTTGTTACATCCTACCTTCTGACCTATATCAGTGTAAATAGTACCGGGACTTACAATCTTCGTTCCCAGGATCTTTTTCTTCTGTCTGTTCCAAAGGTTAGAACTGAGCTGGGGAAAAAGGCGTTTAAGTTTGCTGCTCCTTCTACATGGAACAAGTTACAGAAATCCATGAAACTTACTGAGCTGCTCTCATTGGTCGCTTTTAAGAGGATGTTGATTGACTTGGAGGCAGGCACATCTGGCTGTAGATGTTTTGCCTGATGTGTTTAGGATTGTGGTTGACTTTGAAGGATTTGCTGTTTCAGTTGTTTTATGTTTTTAGTGTTTTTGTGTATCTTGTGTTTGTATGTACTGTATGTGTGGTTGTACTGCTACTACGTTCAGCTGAATTGACTTTGACTGCATTCTGATTGTGAGTGCTTTCAACATCCATATTGGCAACCCCCAGGACAGCAGTGCTATCAAAATTACCTTGTATTCTGGATAGCTTTGGGCTGATCCAGCATGTGTCAGAGCCCACACACATGAAGGGTCACACTCTTGACCTAGTAATAACAAAAGGTCTCACTATTTCTAGTGTTATGGTTACTGATGTTGCCCTCTCTGACCACTCCTGTGTATTCTTTGAAATAACAATCAGTGTCTGCACTAAGGTACAAACAATAATAATCACTAAGCGGTACATCACTGAAAACACCAGCAAACTGTTCCTGCTGTCTTGATATTCTACCCACAAGCTTCTTGAAGAATGTTTTTAACTGCATGGCATCAGACCTCCTGGAAATAGTGAATACATCTCTTCTCACCAGCTGCTTCCCCAAAACATTGAAGACAGCAGTATTCAAGCCTTTTTTAGAAAATGTAGACATCTCAAAAATGCGGAATTATAGGCCCATATCAAATCTCCCATTTCTGTGAAAATCATAGAATTGGCCGTTTTCAATCAACTCAGCACCTTCCAGGCACTAAGTAACTGTTTTGATGTTTTCCAATCTGGATTTCCATCTCATCACAGCACTGAGACTGCTCTTATGAAAGTACTGAATGACATATATTTAAATACAGACAATGGAAAAATCACTGTCTTAGTTCTGTTGGATCTCAGTGCTGCGTTTGATACAGTGGACCACAAGATACTGCTGGACAGACTATAACACTGGGTCGGACTCACTGGCACTGGTTTGAATCCTATCTGCAGGATAGAGACTATTTTGTGTCATTTGGCCCTTACAAATCTGAACTAACGACAATGCCATGTGGAGTTCCCCAAGGTTCCATTCTTGGTCCAGCCCCCTTCAACATTTATATGCTCATGCTATATGCTAGCTCACATTTCGACAACATATCCTACCATAATTATGTGGATGACACGCAGATGTACATCACCATGAACCCACAGGATTATGAATATTTTTAAACAGGGAATGAAACCCTAATAGTCCTAGTAAGCATGTTATTTTAATCACAGTCTGTTTTAATAAAAGCGCATGTGACATCTCACATGCGGCTTTGAGCTTTCAACTGAACATTTAGCCCACTTTGTAGAAAATGCCGAGCTATATATCGTGTGTTACCACTCAGCCGAAAAATAGAGATATTTTTTGTGCCATATTGCCCAGCCCATGTTTTTGCATATTTATATCACCTAGGAGTAGGACAAGTATACTATCAAGGGGGGTGAAACTCTCTTTAGTGGCCCCTCTTAACCAATAATTGTACAATAAATGGAATTGCATCATTGATTATTCTTAACTTAACTATGTAGAAGTTCATAACCAGCAGATTAAATCTTGTTAATTTTTCCCTGAGATTTTTCCTTTTGTGTGCTTAACACATTTGAAATATTTAAGGTGGGTCTTTGCATCTCAGATTCCAATCCAACATGAAGGTTTCTTTCATTATTGTTTCATTTCACTATTTATGTGCCTTCAGTTTTCGCAGCCGCAAGTATGGCGACAAGTTTGCTGAGAAGTTGTCCTCCATTCTGCCAAAATTCACAACGCTGAAAAAACTAGAGTAAGATTCAAATTTCTTCTTGTCTTCTTCCTACTCTATTTAATTTCCACAGTCTCCACAGTTTTTTGAATCACTCTTTAATTCCTATCTAGCTTAACAAAAGTGGAGTGGGTTAAAGGCAGGGTTGGTAATGTTTAAAAAGCTAGCAAGATTTGAAAGTAGCATCTCCTCAGGGCTCGGTCTAACCCCTCCCCGTGTCCTTGGGGCTCCGACCCACATACAGACGTGCGCAAGCACCGCTGCGTCGCGGCTTCAGCGCAGAGCGAAGAAAGGACCATCACTTTACTCACGATTGCAAGTAACCTCAGCTGTAGCAACTTTTGCTCAATTTTCTCCTCCATTCTCCAGTAGACCTACAGTAACTCCGGTGGCGACAACGTGCTTTGAGCTCAGCCTCGTACACGGGAGGGGTAGAGTACGTGCAGTGGGCAAAGGAGGCATTTCATTGGTTCTTTGTAAGCGGACCGCGAGGCAGTGATTGGTAGGCATTTCAACAGGATTACAGCAGTAACAGATGACAGATCTTTTTTGCTCCTTTTTCAGAGCCCACACGTTATTTATTGCTGTTGAGTGTAAAGACCATTTCAAACATTATATACAAAAGTGTATATTGGAAATAGTTCCCAACCCTGCCTTCACCAGAGTGTACTCACAAATCAATGTAATTCACTTTGAAATACTGCATGGAATGCACGAGAATGTAGTAGAAGCAATCAAACACCCCAACAACGGTGATTGGCTGATTTTGTCTTTGTCTTCCCAAGGTTTTGTGGCGCCAGTCTAACTACCACAGGAGCAGCTAGTTTGGCCTCCGCTCTACAGAACTGTCCAAACATCACAGAAATCAAGTATATTTGCTACGATATAATTTCACTTCTACAGCAAATAACATGTCCTCTGACAGCTTCATAGGAGTTCCTCAGTTCTTTGGAAATGTGGGAACAATGTGAGATTGTTGTGTTTCTGTCTAAATGGGGTTGCTGACTCCTGATACCTAATATAATGGTGAAACTTTAACACCACACTTTTATTTTTGTGTTGCAGTCTGAGTGACAACAATCTGAAAGACGGAGGAATCAAACACATAGCTGATATTTTTACCAAACACCCAAGACTGGTCCTGGTAAGGTAAGTACATACTTCCAATTAGATGCTATTTTTATAATCCCCACAATCTTCAGATTTAACTGATTTTTAGCAAATTCCGTGCATAAAAGTTAAGTGTTTGTGCCTGTTCACCTTGCAGGCTGGGTCAAAACAACAGCTCTCTGGAAGCAGTGGACTATCTCATTGGGAAAATGTCTTCATGTTTGAACATCCAGCACCTTAATGCAGAGTATGACCACACCCTGGCACATATACAGTGTCAACTTGTTGTTATGTTTGCATTATTTAAAGCAACACTATGTAACTTTTAGCTGCAGCTGTAGTTCCAATGAGACAACCTGTAGGGGGACCGAAGCGGGAAAAGTTACATAGTGTTGCTTTAACACCCATCCATTATGGGATCTATGTATGTTTTGGGTCATTTTCCACTCACTGTCACACTTTCAACATGCAATGGCAATATATTCGTGCTGTCAGCATTTCTGCAGCCAAAATATCTTCTCAGTCACATGCAAAATTGATTTTTAGAAACTTACTTTAGAGACCTCAAAGGAATTAAGTAAAAGGACATCACAAAGTAAATTTGTTATATATAACTGTTATACACTATCGATTTTTATTTTGTTTTTGCAGTGGGAAGAAGGAATTGACCGTAACTTTCTTCCAAAACTCTGATTTGAACCGGTGAGTTTAATGGATGGACATAATGAGTAAATACAAACCAGTAATTCAATGTCAATGAATAACATCCTTATCAAATGATTACTGCACATACTGAAATTATGTTATGTATTCCCCTTTGCAGCCATATAACTAAATCTGAACCAACAATCAGGTAAGGTATTAGATGATAACACTCTTATCAAATGTTGACCACTTTCCAGATCTTTACTAACATAGCCGGTTTCCTTGAAGTTTCCTCCTTTAAACAAGGCGCTTGTACCTCGACCTTTTTTTAACAACTTAATCTGATTCTGTGACGTAACTACTGCCTGACAGCAGCTATTTAAGTTTAATTCATGTGCCGATTCATTTGAATTTGATACAGATATGGTTTTAAGTTTGCACTACAATTTGTTTTCCAGCTTGTTGAACCAGACATGGAGCAAGCCTAAGATGCAAACACTTGCAAAGTCACTGGCACGTTGCCCCGCCTTGTCAGTCCTGGAGTAAGTAACCCTAAATACACCTCTTTTAAAATTTAGGATACCCCCAATGATACATGAACATACCAAAACAGAATAATGCAGTACTAAATACACTAACAATAGCCATTTATTGACTTGTTGTGTAATCCTGGCTTAGCTATCTTTACAAAAGATAGTAAGTGTAAAAAAAAGTAAGTGTAAGTAGTTGGTAGGAGTTATTTTTTTATGTTAGCCATCACCTGTCCTTTGGCTATCAGAACTCGATTTTTACATTTTGCATATTTTCATCAGACAGTTGGCACTATAGTTTGGCACTGCTGGTCAGAGTGGACATTCTGTCTGTGTATCAGATTGTGTGTGTGTGTGTGTGTGTGTGTGTGTGTGTGTGTGTGTGTGTGTGTGTGTGTGTGTGTGTGTGTGTGTGTGTGTGTGTTTTGTGCTGTTTATATTTTCTGCTCCCCCAGTTTATGTTGGCAGCTACCTATGTTGTGCCCTTTTTTGTCTCTGACATTATTTTAACATTATCAACATTCTTGTCTATCAGTCTGTCCAGTAACTGTTTAGGCAACGCAGGACTGAAGAAACTGTTGGACATGCTGCCTTGTCTTAGTAACATCCAGGAAATAAAGTAAGACTCACACGCACAATGACATTTAATGATACATACAAAACAATTAAAAAACATCAGAAACTTTACTGGTGAACTTTATAGCAAACCCCCATATAAGCTGTTTTTTTATGATATGCATTTTGATGAATATTTTTATTGAGGAAGTGTTTTGAAAAAGAAGGATGAGACTCTGTTGTGTTACACCGAGCTCGTCTAATATTGGTTATCTGGCAAAAGCATGACTGTTATTTTCTCACCAAACAGGCTCCAAACAAAATGAGTCAGCGCTGGCAGCTACTGTGTTTACCCCGGGGCATTACTCGTTATAAATGGCTTGTTTAGAGCTAAATAAAGTCCTTCCCCTTGGCTCATGGTTTTTGTGTGTGTTTTTCAGCGCCAGTAACAATGGGATTGGCATGGAAGGAGTGGTAATGCTGGCTGGTGCATTGTGTTCCCATAACAACTTAACACAAATTCACATCAGGTATTCTTTGTTGTACTGTTTAGGCTTTTAATGATTTTATTAGAGCAGCAACAGAGTGAGCACATGTTTCACCAACGTGGCGAGCTGCCAGTTAGAACTGCAACAGCTGCTCAAGAGCTCATTTGTGTCTGTTTATAAAGTTCAAGTATAAATGCCATAGACATTGGCATATAGATCAATTGATTGGGGAGACAGTGGTCTTGTTGACTATATACTGTTGTTAACATGTGCATATTGTAAATCTTATAGTGTCCTGTTGGTTTTACAGCCATGGAGAAAGAGAGCAGGTGATTCTGAATTTCAGCCTTGACGAAAGGTAGAAAAGCTGCATCTGTGAAATCCGCCGCACATCTGGATACCTTTGTCTGCATTTGAATGTGTCAACTAATGAACTCATTCTATGCTCTTTTTGTAGGGATGACAAACAGCAGCTAAAGATGTTCAGGTACAGTAAGCCGATAAAGAGTTCAAAGGAAAGGCACACAGTTGACAGTCATTACTTCGAAATTAAAATACAAAGAAACCATCCTCTTTAATGCTGCAGGATAAACAACAGCAGACTCACGCCATCGGACACAACCCAAATCTGTGGACGATTGGTCCAGTGTCGCTCCCATTTTGAGTTAGAGTAAGTTTGATTGTTTTGATTGTATATCCACACGTTATTATTTCATGATTTTGACTGAACAGGTAGACGGTAATATACTTTTATGTTGTGTCAGTTTGTCTCACAGCTCATTGCCAGACGAGGCTATTGAGAATCTGGTGAAGGTCCTGCCGAAGATGGCATCACTGCAGCGACTCAAGTAAGACGTACACACACGCATTAATTACTGAGTGTGGACAATTACAATTACAATTACAATTACAGCGGAGCAGTCGTTGGCAAGAAGATTCTTGTTCTCAGGCTCCCTCCAACAAGGCTGTTACAAAATGTATAAAAGAAAAACATAGTAAAAGAGGAGAATCCATGACATGAAACAAGAAAATATCTGCTTTACGCAGAAGTTAAAAAATAAGAATAGAATATATATACAGTATATTAAATGTAATATAATAGAACACAATACCATATTGTGGTAGATGCAAATAATAACAATAATAATAATAATAATAATAAATGCATTTATATAGCACCTTTAAAAACCGAGTTTACAAAGTGCTTCGGCAGACATAGCAAGGCAAAAGCAGGATATCCAGAGGTCAATAAAACAGACAGCTTAACTGTGGGGCAACCATAAAAACATAAAAAAAATAAAAAACCATAAGACAAAAGAAGCAAAACATCGTAGAGAGTAGATAAATAATAAGCACATAAATATAAGTAATAAAAAAAAGCAAGCAAGTCTATAAAGATAGGTTTTGAGAAGTGATTTAGAAGAGTATAATGATTCTGCGAGCCTTACAGTGCCTTGCGAAAGTATTCGGCCCCCTTGAACTTTTCGACCTTTTGCCACATTTCAGGCTTCAAACATAAAGATATAAAACTGTAATTTTTTGTGAAGAATCAACAACAAGTGGGACACAATCATAAAGTCGAACGAAATTTATTGGATATTTCAAACTTTTTTAACAGATAAAAAACTGAAAAATTGGGCAAATTGTAGTGATGAGCTCAAGAGTTCAGCAGTCTTATTGCAAATACACAGATCATAGAAATATACACAAAGATGCTTAAAAGACATCTATGTATTCAAAATTGTACTGATATGCAAGTAAGTATCGAAGTAAGTAAGTCAAGTTTATTTGTTATAGCCCTTACTGTATCACAGACAGATTCACAAAGTGCTTCACAGGCAAAATAAATACATAACATTAAAACAGATCAATAGTCATAGAAAGCACAATAAATCGCAGTAAAACACAAAAGCATAAATACTAAAAAAATTCAGTCAGCAATGTGGCTAAGTGAACACCTGACTAAAACGAGGCGTCTTTAGCCGTTTTTTCTTTTTAAAGATTTCAACAGATGCAGTCACATGTGGCAAAGCGTTCCACAGTCTAGGAGCGCTTGTTTCAAAAGCTCTGTCACATTTTGTTATCAGCTTAGTATGAGGAACAGCCAGTAAGCCCTGATCTGAGGACCTCAAAGATCTGCTGACAACATAAGGGTGCAGCATATCACTAATGTAAGCCGGTGCCAGACCATTGATGGCTCTGTAGGTAATTACAACAATCTTGAAGAAACTGGATCCTGAATTGAACCTGTGACATGACCTCCCAGACCTTGTCAGCAGCATTTTGGACCAATTGTAAACGATCTACAGACGATTTAGTGAGGCAAGTAAAAAGAGAATTACAGTAATCCAAACGAGAAATGTAGGATACAACACGCCTGAGTTTTGCATGTGTGTGTGTTATTAAGATAGATTTAGAAACATATATAGATGGCATTGTGCAGAAATGAGTCCTGTTGTGCAAATTTTATTTTATAGATATAGGTAGCATACACACAGAGATGAGTCCAGAAATAAATAGGTACAACAATTATATTGATGTGGAAATTTGCTGCAGTGAGTACAAAACCAAGCTAAGTGCCACTTCACCAGTGTGACATGGCAAACATAATGTGGTATTTTAACAGAGCATGAGTCGTTAATGATACCAAGGTATTTCATTACAAGGGTCATTTGGTTTTTTTTTTCTTCATTGGTTCATTTTTCAGCACCGGAGGTGTCTGCTTGTTTTGAACCCAGCATATATTTGTTGTAATATTATCAATTACCACTTTCTCATTTAGCATGAATCAGCCCTATCCTCTTCCTCTCCAGTGTCAGCCACAGCATCACATCCACAGCTGGAGCCCTGATGTTGGTCAGATGTTTGACTGTCAGTCAGCGAGTCACATCAGTGGAGATCACGTAGGATTTTTTTAATGCTCTTTTCTGTATCCAGGCAGTGTGTTCGTTGGCTACACTTAATATGAGTACTTATATTTATAATACAGTATGCCCCTGCAATAACTTTAAATAATGCTTCTAACTCTTCTTCAGGTCTCAGATTGAATCCTTCATTCATTTTGACAGTGTGAAAGTCGAACAAGCCAGCTGCAGGTTTGTGATTTTTTTTTTTTTTGTCTACTGGTATAAGTACAAATACTTAGTGGGTGTTTGCTTTTCAGACTGCTCAGTCTGTCACTTATCCAAGCATTCATTGCACATACTATACACTATATCAAATTTAAGTCTTTAAGTCTGACTGCCATTGTATGTGGTTCAGTATAAAAAATAAAACTCGGCCAGCACTGTTAGAAAGTGCTGTCTGCCATAACTGAAGATGAAACGTGGCAGCAAATTTATTTCTTAAACTGTGAATTAGTTGAGAACATTTTCCCTCTTTTTATTTTTTATTTTTTTCCCTTTTAATTTTAGTGTTAAAATACAAAAAAATGCTAAAACTGAAAAAATATACAACTTTTTAGAGCAGCACACATAATGTCAACCATTGTGAGTCGCCAAAAAGAAGAAAATGATAAAAGAAAAACTGGAAGTAATTGATTATCGCTGTCAGTTTTAAGTACATGTGCTTTGAGAGTTGTTTACTCTGCATGTTGTGTGACCTTATTTTTCTTCTCAAGTACGTTTTCAGCAAAAAGAAAAGTGTGAATACACCATAACTGTCTGCAACTTCCTATCTAATGTGTTGTTGGTCTGTCTCTCTCTGTCTGACTGACTGTGTGTGCTCACAGGTTAACTCATTGTAGCCTGAACGGTGAAAACTTGGAAAGGCTGCTCGAGATCCTACAGCAGGGTCCCCAACTGTCTGACCTGGAGTATGAGCCACAAACAAACCCAGTCTTCTTACTTAAACATTATTAGCGAACACCCATATACTGTACATACTAACCGGGACAGTACTTAGTAACACACTATTGGTATGGATGCTGAGTTATTCTTTCTTTTGACTGCAGTTTATCAAGCAACCAACTGGAAGATGAAGGAGTGAAGTGTTTTTTGGATTCTCTACAAAAGCTCAAAATCACCAGCTGTGTGAAGTAAGATTTTAATAGTGATGTTTACCATTTTCAGTTCTATATTAATTTGTACCTTATAAAACAAAAATGACAGTGATTTAATGGAGGGCTTGTTAAAAACAGAAAAGACATAATTTCAGTTAATCCCTGTTAACAAAAAAAATTGTATTTCACTTTAATGATCTATTTTATGTAGACATGCAGCTAGGCCTGTTGTGTAGAATACTTCAAAATTATACAGAGTAAATAATGTATTTAATAAAATAGGCATATTTCAATAAGAATATAGGTCATATACTATCAAATCAAATGGGTTAAACATAGAATAATACTTTCCTGGTGTTTAATGTGTCTTCATCCACAGTTTGAGCAACAACGGTCTGAGCCACCAGGGGCTGTTGGATGTGGCCAGCACACTGTGCACCTGTAATAACGTCTCCGGTGTCGAAGTCAGGTAAGTCTGAGCATTGTGGAAATGAATGAACAAAGGGCCACGAAAGGTCGCAATTTAATAGGGTTGGGGGGGGGGGAAATCCATGCAGCATAGTATCGCAATATTTTCCGTGGCACGACTGTATCGATACACAGATGCTAAGTATCAATCTATTACTATATATGTGGTGGTCAGTTTGTCTGCTTCCCATTTTGCAGCAATACAATTGAAGCGAAATAAAGAAATGTATATTTTTAGATAAAACAGATGTTGACAAAGTTTCCTTTTGGGGACATAATGTGGAATCGGGGGAAAAAAGGGTAATATCACAGAATATTGCAATATGTTTAAAATCAAAATAATATCTTATCATGACATAAGTATCGTGATGATATCGTATCGTGAGGCCTCTGGTGATTTCCACCCCTTACAATTTAACCGATTGTTGAAAGCATGAAAAACTGAAAGAATTAACAGAGTCCTTTTCCCCGTCGGTCTCTTTGTCCATGGACTCAACCTTCTGATGTCTGCTGCTAGTTTGGGAGCAGAGGAGAGGTGTCTCATCTGGTTTACACAGTGTGAAGGTTGTGTAAAAACACTGAGGTAGGACAAAATTACAAGAGTACTAGTAACTAGCAGCTCCTACAGTAGCAAGCAATGACAGATGGAAACAAATAGGAAGTGGCAAACATCAAATTCAAATTCAAAGAGGCTTTATTAGCATGACCATATAGACATAGTATTGCTAAAGCACATAGTACAACAGGTACAAATACACATATACATAATTTTTTTAGGATGCAGACAATAAAACATGTCCATAGTTGTGCAAAAGCACGTCAACAATATTTAATAGCAGCAAGAACATAACTGATGGATATTAGCAACAACATGATGTGTGTGTGTGTGTGTGTGTGTGTGGGGGGGGGGGGGGGGGCATTCTGCTGCTAGACTGTAGCTCTCTGTGTGCTCTCCCAACAGGATTGGCATTTTGTTTATGTTGGTAATTTGGTCAAATTCGGGATGTTTGTGTTTAAATTTAGGGAAATATTAAGTTAGCTAAATATTTAGTTAACTAACCCTGGCTGGAGTTGTATGTATTCTGAAAAAAAAAGTTCAGTGTCAGCCAAAACAAGCAAAAATCGTCACCATATGTTATCATCGCACGGTGGCACAATTAATGCTACAATATGTCAGAGAACACTACTGTTTGATTGTTAGCATTCTTAACAGATAGCTATAGGTCTCTCTGTTTGTTGTCTGACTAGGTAGTTCAAAGGTTTCAGTGCCTATTGCATCCATCAGTTAGGCAGTATACTGTATACTGTACCTTTTGAAAAGTCCTCTTGTATTGAGTTATTCTTTGTATGTTCTCTCCTCCACCCTCATCTTTTCTGCATCCCCACAAGTGTCAGAGAGAGTAGTTTGGAACATGACCATCTGGTCAGATTAGCGGAGATCGTGTCTACCTGTCCCAGTCTGACCAAACTAGAGTAAGTACACCTCCATCTTCAGACCATCTCACACTGTAGCTCTCATTAGGGCTGAACGATTTGGGGGCAAAAAAATCTAATTGCGATTTTTATGCCAGATATTGCAATTACGATTGGTTTTGCGATTTCTTTTCTTAAAAGTTTAGCTAAAGTTCAATATTCACTATGTAACAGATAAACATGTCAAGGAGCATTATATCATGAGACACCATAACTGCTCTATATTTCCTATGCAAGGATGACATATGGATATGAAATGCCAGCAATAAGTGTTTTTCTTTTAATAAGCATGGAACATTGAACAGTCAAACACAGAACATTTATCACAAAAATTAATAAATGAAAAATCCACTGAAAATAGGAAAAAAACTGGGATATGTAACATTATTCCAGTATTTATCTTGTGAAAAAACAGTAAATATAATAATAAAAAGAGGAATAAAAAAAGTTAAACCAAATGTTACACCAAACATTGAACTTAATTATGATTCATTAATGAATTAATTAATTGATTAATCGCGGTCTTCACGATTAGCTAATCGCATTCTTTCAAATCTCGATTTGGAAAGGATTAATCGCATTTAAAAATCGTCTCTACAGCTTCAGCTTATGAGGAATTCTTCTTATTAAAATGTAATTGCTTTAATGAAAATTCTTTGTCTTATGAAACCCTCTTAAAACTCCTGAAGAATTACCATTTTAAACCAGATTTAAACAGACTAAAGATATTTATTTTTTATTTAAGAGACTAACAAAAATATAGTTTTTTTAATGCATTTTTTATGTTTTTCTTGACTAATTTAATGTGAGTATATATGAATAGAAACAGAAGGACATCTACTGATTAAAGTGTCTCAGGTTGCCCAGTGTTTATTTAATTACTGGTTGGTCCACAGATTCAAGAACAATTTGCTGCAGTCGGATTGGATTGAAGACTTTGTGAAACTGTTAAACAGCAGTCAGAGGGGATTCAGTGTCAGGTAAGAAGTAGTTTATATCCACGGCGTTCCACTTCCGAGTTGCATTTTAAAAGGGTGATAGAATGCAAAACCGATTTTACCTTGTCATAGTTGAAAAACGACAGTTTGGAGGGTAAATAGGACATACATAGAACCTCAAAATCCTATTGACACCTCTTTCCTCTGCAAATCTCACAATTTGAAACTGCTACTGAAAACGGGCGAATCTGAACAAAGCTAAAAGTTGACGTCAACTTCTCAATTCCTCCTCATTTGGCTCTACCTTCTATCTTTGTAACGTCCCAAAATTTACATAGGCCACTAACTGATCTGTGGTTAGTTAGTCTTCTAAATCTAGGTTGCGCAAATCTCAGACACTTTTTACATTGTTTGCCTGCTCTTGCATTACCAAATTCACTTCTAATAATTTTTATGCGAGAAATCAACTATGTAGAGGTCAAATATGGGCCGTTTTACGAAAATTGATGGCTAATTACAAATTTTGTCTGACTGTGTGTCGCAGTTCAGCAGGAGCTCAGCAGGCTACGTGACAGCAGCCGGTGCTGCCTAGCCGCCCGGCGTGTCCTACTTCATAGACTCCGGCTCGCTGTGAGCTAGCTGGATCTCCGTCACGAAGTGAAGCACGCGGCGCTCCATACCCGCGCAAAGTCACCATTTGTGGGCTACAAAATGCCGAGGCCCTGATGGAGCTCCAGGGCCTGCAGCTAGCCGCGATCTTTACCCATAGGATTGAAGGGACAGTAGCAGCTAACAAAACCCCTAATGTTCACAAAAATTCATTAAATTGAAATCGGACACCATTGTTAGCTTTATAAGACCTCGGGGTAGATGTTATATAAGTGGCGTGACGAAATTCAAACTGTAAATATTCCCAAATGATGCCAAAAGTGAAGCTAACTACAACTAGCCGCGATCTGTACACATAGGATTGGAGGGACAGTCGCAGTTAACAAAACCCCTAATGTTCACAAAAATTCATTAAATTAAAATCGGACACGATTGTTAGCTTTATAAGACCTTGGGGTACATGTTATGTAAGTGGCGTGACGAAATTCAAACTGTAAATATACGAAAGTTATGCCGAAAGTGTAGCAACGATCTTTTCCCATAGGATTAAATGGGACACATAGCCTAGCTTGCAGCTCCGGAGCTACGCGGAGCCCCAAGCCCAGGTTGTCCAGTAACCGAGAAACGGTGACTTTCACTGGGTATGGAGGTTGCCGCTTTCTCGTCAGACTGTGTGGAGCTCCTAAAGTCCGACATGTCTTACCAGATTTGCAATTAGCCATCAATTTCCGTAAAACAGCCCATATTTGAGCTTTATATAGTTGATTTCTCGCTTAAAAAAGTCTCAGAAGTGAATTTCATAACGAAATAGCCCGACAAACAATGTATACCTTTGCAGTGTCTGAAATATGAGACCTGCTGTCTCGTCTCCAATGTGTTTCTATGGGGTTCGCTCAAACCAATCAGCGCGCAGCTCATCTAAATATTCATGAGCATACCATATTTGGAAGAAAAGCTCTTGTTCCAAATAGAGCCATATTCACAGGGTAGTTAAGGGCCTAATAAAATAGCATTCGGGCAATTTTCAGCCCAACAAATGTTACATACACTATTAGGAGACCTTAAGGAACAGTGTAAAATACCCTATATAATCATTCTATCACCCCTTTAAACTCCAGTCGATTTATAAGTACTATGGTTAACTGCTCCTCAGATCTCTGCAGGGTAAATCCAGACAGCTAGCTAGACTATCTGTCCAATCTGAGTTTTCTGTTGCACGACTAAAACAACTTTTGAACTTACATACAATGTTGCCAATAGCAATAGTAGCTAGCTCTAGCTCCAAAAGTTGCTAAAAGTAGCTAGATGTCGTCATATGCTCATTTGCATATGTGTGATGTCATTACGCAATAATTTGCATAAAGCTTAGTGGTTGTGTCAGCAGATAGATAGAAAGAAATAGAAATCTTTAGCCAAATAATCATAACAGGAATTTATATTACATTATAATTATTACTTAGGTAGCCTATATTTGAAGTACAACCAAGAAATTCTACAAAGGGAGGGAGAGTGATCGATAAAGAATTGTCAAAGAAGGCTAGCTTGCCCTGCTCTCTCCTGTCGCGTCCTGCTGTCTCTCGTACCTACACCGCCCCATGCGCCCTGTCCCTCCTTCCCTTCTACCTGGCCGTGCAGTGCTGCTGCACATGAGGAGAGTGCAGAGAGGGGAGGGGCTGCTCCTCATTCTCAGAACAGAAGAGAGAGGGGACTGTTTTGCAGACAGAAAGTTGTCGATTTGTCACTAGTTGCTTTTGTGTAAAAAAAGTCGCTAAGGGGGTCTGAAAAGTCACTGAATCTAGCGACAAAGCCACTGAGTTGGCAACACTGTGTACACATGTTCGACCAAAACAAGTTCCTTGCCGAGGCTATTTTGAGGAGGCACCACTCTGTCCGGCGCTTAGCCGGAATGCTGTGTGGACTAGCCAGACCCTCCTCCGCAGCGCAGTGGAGGAAGGTCTGGCAAAGCGAAACTAGGTAAGAAGGAATACAGTAGATGTAGCCTATGCCGTTGCGTAGGTTGCTTGTTTCTTCCACTTCAACACCAGTTACTTATTACCTGGGAGTAAGTTGTGTCAGTATTCCCTCTGTAGCAGTGATAGGTGGTGAACTTTAAGCTTAGATCTTTATTTTTTAGCTTTCCTTTTCTTAGCATACAATCCATATTGGCTTATTTTTTGTCTTGACAAAAAACATTGCTGTGTTTCTGTCCAAATAGCTGAATGAACTGGTGTTGAAATACTGAACTGTATCACTCTGTCTCTTTCCTGTCAGTATTGAGGAACGTTGGATCAGATCTGAGGAAGCTGTTAGTTTGGTGTGTCGCTGTCTGGACCTTAGCAGCAACATACACACTATCAGGTGAGATCTGCAAATGCATGCAAGTATACACACACACACACACACACACACACACACACACACACACACACATAGACACACTGTGACAGTTTGACTTTTGTATCCGTTTTTATTATTGGTCAATGAAGCGACCTGGAGTTTGTAGTGAGGTTGATCTGTGAGCAGATGTCAGTGGCGGATTGATAAACGATTTAAAAGGGATTAAACAACATTACTTGTTTTCTGCTGCGGCCGATGCTCTGTACTACTCCTTCCTGATCCTAAACTGAATGACACTTAACGCGGAAGAGTTGAACAGTTGCGCAAACTGGGGATGAATCGTTCCTCGTTATTATGTGTAACCACTGTATACTTTTACTTTGCAGGGTTCACCACACCACTCTACATCTGTCTTTGATGAAGTCCACTGAACTGACCTCTGTCAGGTAATATATTTAGGTTGCATGTTATATTTAAATACAGTCCCCCTCCACTCGAAAAAGCTTAATGTTGCTTCACTTGACCTTCCCTGTGCAGAATGATGTATGACACTATAAACCATGCATCTTGTGAAAATGAAATGAAAATGTATGTGGAAATATGAAGTCTCCAGTGCACAAACACTGAGAATGGACTGTTCAGTAGGAAGTAAAAGACATCTTGTATATGGCTGGAGGGGGTCAGAGACATGAACAATAAACATATTAAATGAAGTGTAAAATATATATCAGATGTTAAACTTTAACTTGATGCTGTGCTGTACACATAGACATTTTGTCAATGCGTGTTTCTGTGCAAGTAGCTGATAACAACAGGAAAGAAAGTGCTAGCACATAACTTAAATAACCTCTCCTCTCCTCTCCTCCCCTCCAGCCTTGTGGACTGTGCAGTAGAGGGGTACCAGCTTGCATCTATGAAGAGCATCATCTCGAGGTGTCCTTTACTGACAGAGCTGGAGTTAGTACTCTATATTTTCTTTATGAATATAATATGCAAAAGGCATGTATGCAAGGGAGACTTATTTGTAAAACAAAATAGAAGAAACAAATCCTGTCTGTTCTCGTTATTCACAGCTTCTCCCACAACAGCCTGGGTGTAGAGGGAGCTGAGTTCCTCTGTTCTGTCCTGCCCTCGCTGCCAAAGCTCACTTGTCTCAGGTGAGAGCTTTTTTTCTTCACATTTGACTCTTTTACTAATGCCTGTTTTAAAGTTCTAGCATGACAAGCTGCTACTTTTGTTTTCTACAGTATTGGTTCCAAAGAGGCTTGTGTGACGGTGGTTGAGAAGCTCTCAGGGGCCTTGCTGCAGGCTGCAGGCATTCAGTGCTTAAAGTGAGCAACACATACACAAACACATTTTATTACTTGTCTGGAGCTCTAGCACTGCATAGTCTAAATCCACGACGTTTCATTCACGGTTGTTCCGGTTCCGCTGGTGGTTCCGCCTGATGTCCCTCACCTTCTGCCTTTCTTTGTGTTGGCATTCTTAACTCTGGTCGATCCGGGAAACATCCTCTGAGCTAGAACCAACAAATTATATATATATATATATATATATATATATATATATATATATATATATACACTACCGGTCAAAAGTTTGGGGTCACTTAGACATTTCCATTCCACTCCATTCCAGACAGAATACCAGCTGAGATCAGTTGCATTGTTTTTTTAATCAGAGCAGCAGTTGTCAGATTACATTATGTGTTTACATAATTGCAAAAGGGTTCTCGACTGTTGACAGAAGTGGCTGAAGAAACGCTTGAAATCCATGCTTTTTGGTCTAAACCTCATACCCAAATTAAATGTGGTACAGCTCCCATATACTTTGACACTCTGGGGTGAGCCTGATATCATTGGAAAGGTGATTGATGTGGGTGTGTTTGTGTATTTGAGAAGTGTTGTATTTTGTAGTTTTTTGGCTTTTATTTTGCACTTTTCAAATGGATATAAAAAACGCACAGACATATCTGTAGAAAGAAAATCATATAAAATCCATTTTTGAGTGTTTTGGCTTCTGTAGTAAGCTGAGACATGTGGCTGATGCCCTGTGTTGTCTGTCACCTGTCAGATGTGTTTACAGCAGTGCACTCTAATCATTTTACAGATGTATGACTTGGATGGAAATAAAAATGCCATTCTAGCCTCTGTAACTCTGTGTCAGTAAGGCCTAGAATCACCCTGACACTTGGAACAACAACTTGAGTGTTACCTTTCCAATGATATCAGGCTCGCCCCAGAGTGTCAAAGTATATGGGAGCTGTACCACTTTTAATTTGGGTATGAGGTTTAGAACAAAAAGCATGGAATTTCAAGCATTTCTTCAGCCACTTCTGTCTACAACAGTCGAGAACCCTTTACAATTATGTAAACACATAATGTAATCTGACAACTGCTGCCCTGATTAAAACAACAATGCAACTGATCTCAGCTGGTATTCTGTCTGGAATGGAGTGGAATGGACATTTGTAAGTGAACCCAAACTTTTGACCGGTAGTGTGTATATATATATGTATATATATATATATATATATATATATATATATATATATATATATATAATTTTTTTTTTTAAATAAAATTCTCATCAAGTATTCGACAGCTGTTTTAATTAAAGAGTTCGCCTCTCTACGTGCACATGTTCCACCAAAACAAGTTCCTTCCCGAGTCTATTTTGCAGAGGCAGAGCACCTGCGTCCTGCCAAGACGATTGTGATTGATTTAAAGAAATTCCAATTAACCAGAAAACTTTTTTGTCCCATCTAGTAATGTTGTGTGGACCAGCCAGACCCTCCTTTGCAGCGCTGTGGAGGAGGGTCTGGCAATGCGAGACTAGCCAGATATTATAAGTTGAAATCAATTCTTTATTTTTTCCTCTCCCAGTCTATCAGGTCATGTGATTAGTGACACAGCAGCCCAGATTATGACCCAAATGTGGCCGCGTCTAAAATCACTCAAGTAAGCATTTAACAGAATAATAATATTTCTGTGGAAGTATACATTATTTTCACGGACCAATCACCAACATGTAAGAGAAATAAAGTGCCTATAATGTGGAAGTTGTGTACAGTTTGCCTTTTCTTCTCTAGTCTGTCTCATTGTGAGTGGTCAGCTGCTGCAGGGCTGCAGCTCGTCACAGCACTGCAAGTGTGTGTCAGTCTGGAAGGCCTTTGGTAAGAGACACATGGACACACACACATGCATATGAATGATCATGTGTGCAAAAATGTCTAAATACATATAAACTGGCTCCTATAATGTGTGTGTGTGTGTGTGTGTGTGTGTGTGTGTGTGTGTGTGTGTGTGTGTGTGTGTGTGTGTGTGTGTGTGTGTGTGTGTGTGTGTGTGTGTGTGTGTGTGTGTGTGTGTGTTTTGTGTTTCTGTGTGCACCCCAAGTCTGGACTCCCTACAGCTGAATGCGGAGAGCAGTGTGTGCCTGGGTCAAGCACTAAGGAATATCAACTCTATACGCAGTCTCAAGTAAGAAACACAGTACAGCTACATTACTGCTACAGTCACACTGATGCACAACTCACACATATCCAGTTCCACTCTTATAATCTGCTCTATTTATGAGTTGCAGTCACAGTAACTGGCAAAGCTGCTGCTCACTTTCACTGCTCAAATTGCAGCCACTGCTGCTGCAGCTCATCATACCAGCCTGTCATCGGCTCCACGTGAACCTTACATAGATGAGGGGGGAGGTTAGATCCCATGATTCCATTCCCTCCCCCTGGGAATTTACCATTCCCTCTCTCATAGTGCTAGGTTGTAAAGTGTTGCTCACTGATGAGCTTTAAGGGCAGAACTTCCATGGCAGATATTAATCATGTTTACATAGCATATGAATAGATATCATACTTACATGGAAATAAATCCTCCTCACATGAAAGATATCCACCCCTACGTCGGGACCAATATAAGAATTTCACAGAGGATTTGATGCCTGGTTGAACATTCAATTTTACCCTTTGTTTGTGCATTGTGTGTGTGCCAGGCTAAATAAGATTGTCACAGTGATGGGCCTGTCAGAAGCAAACGGTGTTCTAGATCTCCTAGCTGCTATGGAGGGACTCACACGAATTGAGGAGATCGAGTGAGTATGCTGCACATAAACAAATGTGGTTGACCTCATTTTAGTCTGCAATGAAAAAAGTGTGGCCATCAGTGATCTTGGATGGGTTATTTCTCTTGGTGTGTCAGGTTGGAGAGCTGGAGGATGGCTGATAGAGGAATAGAGCAGCTGACCAGACTCCTTCCTATGTGGATGGAACTCAGGAAGCTCAGGTAGGCAGGAAGTTCCTATTGGTTAAAAAAAAAAGGATAGATAAACACTATTAGGCACTTACAGTACTGTCTGGTCTTTGATAACTATTATTTAGGAATACATGACTTTCATCACTCCATGAATAAAGAAAGATATAAAATACTGTCAAACAAAAAATAAAAAAAAAATAAAATAAAAAATAAAAAAAAAAAAAAATATATATATATATATATATATATATATATATATATATATATATATATATATATATATATATATATATATATATATATTTCCTCTATGTTTTTAGGAGTAAAATGTTTTACATATCAGGATATGAATGATGCATAAAGAAACCCCTCTTTAAAAACCTTCAGAATATTGATGGGAATGCATCTGGAAAGTTTGGTGTATTCAGTGTTCAGTGCTGCTGAAGTGGAGATTTTTGCCTCATGAGAACATACTTATTTTGAGAAAACAGCCTCTTAATTTGCATTACATGTTTTCAGAAATGTTATGTTTAAATATGCAAATTAGGCATTATGTAATACTAACTGTTGTGTGAATTTAGGAGAAATCTACAGGTGCAAAATGACAAAGTGTACCGGAGTAGATTAAACACCTACATTTGTATTTCAGTTGTTTTCTTTTGACTAGTCTAAAAGTTATGTTAACTTATTAAATAGAATGGAAGCAAAATAGCCCAAAACCTCAAAATTGACCCTTGAATGAAAAAAAACAACAACAGTGTTTGTAAAATGATCACTCAATAAATAGTGGGCATTTTATTAACTGTCACCACCTTCTTAATGGGGACCAGCTGCTTACGTTGGCAGGAGGTTCTTCCTTTTCAAGTTTGGGACTGACAGCAGCAGTGTGGCCTTCATTAGGTGTTGCTGTTTTTATTTATTCATGGTATTGTTGTTGTTGTACGTGTAATAATACATTTTACTTATACAGTATATAGCTAATTTTGCCCTTCAGCCCCTTGCTTCACAAATAAGACAACAAAATAAAATACATTAAAAAGCACATTGAGGTTAGGCATGGACCGGTTTCAAGGTATACCGCGGTTTGAAAAAGTCACGGTTTCAAAACCACTAAAATGTTCCGTCATACCGGTCCTGCGGTACAAGCTGTTTTTCACAAGTCGTCAAGAAAAGAAAGTGCAGTTTAAAAATCCCTCTCCCTGCCAGTGTGCAGTGTGTTTTAAATACAATATATTGTGTTCAATATTGTGTTTTTTTTTTTAACCCAGGCATTTCAAAATAATACATTGTAAAGTTGTAATTGCAATACCGCAATACCGTGAAACCGTGTTATTTTTCCCTGAAGGTTATCATACCGTCAGAATCTCATAACGGCCCATGCCTAATTGAGGTACACAAAGCAATAAAATATGCAAAGTTATTATGACAGTCAAAAAGTGAGCCATGCCAATGAATCAAGTCAGACTCAAATTGTGTGTATCTTTTATAGTATGTTATGGCTGCTTCATTGCTTCTGATTTTAGCGCCACCTAGCGGTAGTATAAAAAAAAACACTGTGGCATTCGGCCTCTTACCTATTTATTGAAAAACTATTTTATTTTTTTACATTTTATGTTATGTGGGTGTGTGTCTGCCTGTCTTCCAGTCTATCGAAGAACCTTATCAACGACCAATCAGGAGACAAGCTACTTGAGGCTTTGAAGAGCTGTAGTCACCTGGAAGAGCTCCAGTAAGGACACAATGACATTTTTTTTAATGTTTGAATCATTTCTGCGAAAGCTGTTTTTGAAATACCCTGTAAGAGGTGAAATATTCTAATTTTACATTTGCACTGCTTGTTCGCATGTCTAAAGACGCTATATAACATTCTTGTCCCCAAACAAAGGGGACTGTGATAAAGACACAGTAGTGTTGAAATGTTTGTCTGCATTGTTAAAGACTGCAAACCAACCACTTGGAAGTTTGCTACCCTGGAAATGAGAAGCACCTATTTCAGCTGAGCCCTGTTTTAAACTGTATAACATTTTGGTTCAATGAACACTTTTTTATTACCACATGTAATGATTTCTAGTCTTCAATTTCAGTTGTGTCCTTTGCTAAACTTTTCAGCTGTATTATTGTAGGGGTGGGAATCACCAGAGGCCTCACGATACGAAATCATCACCATACTTATGTCACGATACAATATTATTGCGATTTTAAACATATTGCAATATTCTGCGATATATTGCAATTTATTACCCTTTTTTCCAACTTCATATTTTTCCCAATTTCAAATTATGTCCCCACAAGGAAACTTTGTCAACATCTGCTTTATCTCGCAATACTATGCTGTATTGTTTTTTCCCCCCACCGCTATATTATTGTATCATTTGTATCGTGTGTATTTTGGTTAAAGAGAAGAATATAAATGAAATATGTTTTCGTTTGCATATTTATATCAACACAGAAATAAAACATCAACCTAATGCTTTCTCCCAGTCTGTCCAGTAACGGTCTCGGGGATCTCACTGCTGCCAGGATGGCCCTGGTTCTACCGTCACTGACGCACATCACTGTGTTGGAGTAAGTGTCACACATATTCATACTTCTTATTGACATTTATTACACTTGTCAGGCTTGTCCTGAGGTTTATGTTCTTTTCTAGTATTTCAGAGAACAGGATTGGATATGAAGGGTCAGTGAGTCTGTCCAAAGCAATAATGTGCATGAAGAACCTCACCAAGATTCAGTAAGACTCTTAAGCTTCTGCTGTTTTGAGAGTCACAGTCCTGATTGATGACTAGATTTATTGATTATTAGCTTTCCATTAAATGATATGTTTCTTTTTCTTGTACGGTCTGGCAGTCTGACCTCTATTGGGACTTCAGAGCTGTGTGCTGTAGCTGCCAGTCTGGCCCACTGTCCCCTCATACAGGATGTGGGGTAAGATTAAGTTCAATGTTATTTATAGTGTCAAATCATAACAGGCATGATCTCAGGACCCTTTACCGTCAGAGTAGGTCTAGACTAGAGATGGACCAATACCATTTTTTGCTTCCCCAATACTGATTCCGATTCAGAACTTGCATATTTTATTGTGTTTTAACAGCTGTATACTACTATCCCGGTATGGATGTGATATAATTTCTTTTTTGTTGTTCGGCCTGGGGCTGAGGTTAAAGTTTTTCGTGAAACATGAACTAAATCAAACAATGAACGCCATAGAACTTTTATTATCCAGTTTGACAGCGACTCATAATGGAAAAAGGAGATAAATTAACTACTTTAAAATAGATTTTCTTCTTGGCTAAATTACGTGTTATCCGATCGGTGCATGAACTCCAGTACTTTCTGATACCGATACCAGTATTTTTAGGCAGTATCGGAGGCTTTTCCGATACTGGTATCGGTATCGGAACATCTCTAGTCTAGACGACACTATAATTTAAAGAGACCCAACAATTCACATGCATTTGGTGAGACAGCGGCGAGGAAAAACTTCCTTAATACAGGCAGAAACCTTGGACATAACCTAGATCATAAATGATCATATAATACATTGGCAGCAAATAATGATGAAGACATATATTACAGGCACCACTTAAGTATTTCTTTATATGTTTACAAAACAACATAAAAGTGATTTGTGCAGTCTACTAGAGTAATAACATGAGATCCGGTGTGTTGAAGTTATGGTGCGTTCTATTTGTACTCGGATTTTCCGAAGTTAAAAGCTGTGTCCGAAACCGTTCCCCATTACGGAAATAGTGCACTTTATAGTGTGTTTGCCATTTTGTAGTGGTGTTCGAATTCTCCGCGGTTCATTTCATTCACTATATAGTCCGCTATAAAATACCCACAATGCACTGCTAATTTGAGTGTACATACGATGTACCCTACATTTTACTCCCATAGACCACAATGCAACCCAGGCTCGTTTTCCTGGAGGAGAAGAAGAAGCAGATGTCACTGCAAAAACTGAAAAGGAAAAATGGAGCGGACTTTGGTTTCTAAACAGTGGAACTGTAACATGCAACATATATACAACATTTTACTATCCTCCTGGGTGCTCAGTTTGTTTCAGGGACGTATTAGTAGTATTTTTGTTTGGGTTTGTTAACATGGAGCTGGACGCGCCCGCCTCCATCACACAAACAACATGCGCATCTTCTGACATAAGTCACGTAACGATGTGTTTTCAGTGAGTGTATGAAATCTCGTTAGTCAGAAGTCAGTTAGTCAGAAGTCAGAAGCACGCCCCCTCAACACCGAGTACCCCGAGCTAAAAATCCAACATGGCTGCTCTGTGCATCAACAGTTGTGAAAGTTGTAGTAAAATACAGTTATTAGCACTCCTGTCTTATTTGTGTCTCACTCAGATCAAATCAGTCTTACACACAGTCCTGTCCAACTTCTCTCTGTGGACATGTTGTTACGCTGTTTGTATGCACAAAAATACAGCGTAATGCGTTGTTTTCAACTGGCATTGCTAACAATGGCTAACCTGTCTAGAGCTAATTAAAACAATGAAAATCCGACTAGTAATGGAAAGCATTCAATTTGGGTGTGACGTCATTCCAAGCTTTGACTACACGTTCCACCAAAACAAGTTCCTTCCCGAGGCTATTTTGCAGAAGCACCGTTGTTGTGTCTGGGGCTTAGCGCCGCCCAAGAAATGACAATAAACCAGAGCACGTTTTTCTTCCATCCTAGAAGGCTGTGTGGACTAGCCAGACCATCCTCTGCAGCACTGTGGAGGAGGTCTGGCAATGCGAGACTAGATGCAGAGTGGTAGCTAGCTTTCATTACTGCCAATAATCACAATGTGTGACAGCATTATACTCTGCCACTTTTTGTTGTGATAAAGCTCAAAAGCAGCTTTAAGCCATCTACATTTCATATACAGTGCCAAGAAACAGTAAGTGAACCCCTTGGATTTCCCTGCATCGTTGCTAAATGTGTAATAAAATGTGGTATTCAAAGTAAAAAAAAAATAATAATAATAATAATAAGAATAGTAATAGACAAGCTACATCTGTCTGAAATGGTAACATTACAAATAATCGCATGCATTGATATATTAATTAAATTATTTGCTTGAACATTCAACATCAGGTTAAACCTTACTTGGCAGCAGTGATCTCAAACCAAATTTTTTGTTGATAACATCTTCACATTGGCCAGGAGGAATTTTAAACCATATCCCTGTTTATTTATATTTATATTTCAGGAAGTTCAGCTCTTCAGTTGATATCACAGAATCTTAATTGATTTGAGGCCAGGATTGACCATTCTGTTTCTTGACCATTGCTTTTCATACTGTATATCTAAGAAATGTTTCACTGTGTTTCAGGGCATTTTCGTGTTACGTCTCCCAACTTCAATTTAGCATCAGATGACTGACAGCTACCCTGAAACTTAAACTTGTAAACGTTTTTTTTTACATCTTTGAGTACATTATTTTCTCAATGAGTAATGTTTGTTCAGGCCCAGGGGCAGCAAAATGACTACAGATGATGATATTTCCTACTCCATTTTGCTTTACTTTAAGTATGATGTAGTCCGACATTGCCAGAAAAAGGCTAGGCGAATCATTAAAGATCCAAATAACTGATATTCGGAACTGATATGCATTTACATTACAAACTTCAACACAAAACTTTGGTCGGTCTATCGGTCTATCCCTAGCTTCTATCCTCACTAACTGAGAACACTGCCTAAGACTGGTTCTCTTCCACTTTTTAAAAACTTTTGTTTTGCCATTTTGCTTCATCTGAAGTGTCTATAATCAATGTAATGTGTTTTGTACAGAACAAGGCACAACTAACCACTAACTACAATTTCAACTCAGTGATTGGGAATTCTAACTTGTGGTAACTTTTGTAAAGGATTTTTGTGAAAGGGTTGACATACTATTTCCTATTTGGATTTTTAATATTGAGATTATTTAATAGGTATGCCAATTCTGAAAACAATTATATGAATGTTATTAGTTTACATGGAGTGTATTTGTCTATTATAATATAAGTAACTTTGATGCAGATCGGACCTTATTTTATGGATGAATTATGAATTATGCATACATGTGGGAAATTCCAATGGGTTGATTTTCTTTTGCATAACACTGTATATGGGACACAAACATGATCGATTCTGATTTCAAATGTCTGTGTTTTTAGCCACGATCTAAATGTTGAGAGGCATTGATTGTTTTTCCAAATTCCAAACAGCTGCATTTTTCTCTGTTTCTAGTCTGGGATGGAATAATTGTGGTGATAACGTGGCAGTGGAGCTGGCCAGAGTTATGCCTCTCTGTCAGAAGCTGAACAGAATAGAGTGAGTTTGTGAAAATGCACACAGACACACACACACACACACAGTGTAAGTTTTCTCTTTTTTATATTGAATTTTTTATTTCAGGTGTTTTCAAGATTTAGTTTTCCTATAGCTTTACAATTTATTTCATCTTTATTCATTTTCCCCCTTTGTTTAGTTTTTAGTTGTCTTTACTGAAATCAATAAAATGTGCTCCTGTGGGTTTAGATTTAAATTTAAAGATCATTTTAAATTAAACTTTACAAAAGTGCTTGTTTTGCCGCTGACAGGCTCAGAAGTGTCTGACAACATTATGGAAATGATTTCTAAGGAGGTCAACCTTTCTATTGAAGAGTAAGATCCTTTTTTTAAACTTAAAAACATCTGTGGAATTGCGTTCTCTAAACCCACCAGACTCCATGTAAATAAACAGTAATTTTAGCATGGTGAAATACACTTCATTCAAAGTCGACAGAAACTAAATAAAACTATGAAAAGAGGTTTTGGGTCGTCTTTTCACTTTTCCAACCATCACAACTCTAGTTTTGGTTGAAATAAACACACAGTTTACCGATTTACATGTGAAAATATGTTGGCTCTATACACGCTAAAAGTATTTTTTAAATAGAGTCTGGTGGGTTAAGCACTTTCTCCCAGCGACCTCAGAGCTGTTTCTGGTTAAACAGCAGGTCTTTAAGAGATTTTAAAAAGGCCTATTTCTGTAGGGATCCTTTCCATAATTTTGTCAGACACTTAGAATAATAATCTGAGCCTTTTAGTGACAAAAACAGCACTTTTAGTGGACCACACTGACGCTGAACATTTCCCCCATACGGTAACATTGCAGCCCTGTCTGTGGCTGCCAGTTACAGCGTTCACGCTTAATACTGGACCAATTTCAAAGATTGTTGTTACTATCAGTCACTTACACACGAAAACATAGGAAACTAGGTTGAAAAAAACCGGTAGTTACCCTTTAATTCCTCTTTTAGTTTACTTATTTGTCCACCACAAACTCACACTTGGAGGGTATAACACGGTGTGTTTCTGTTTATTTCTCCCAGTCTAGAGTCAAACACTGTGAGTGTTTTTGGAGCGGAGGCCCTGGTTAGAGCCTTACAGTCGTGTCCTGCTCTGCAGCTCATCAGGTAAACTTGCTGCCATGGTGTCTCTCAGGTTTGGCTCATACAGGCACCCATAGATTTAGTTTATCACCTTCGCTATCTGCTGACAGCACACTGAATACTGTGTGACTTTGATATATTTTTTTCCCACTACAATTTATAATGTCTGGATAATTCCTGCTATACTGTATATTTCAAATCAGCTGTATTTGTTGCTGCTTTTTTTAATATATTGAACAAAATTCCACCACTGTGCTTTTCAGGCTGTGGAGGAACAAAGTCTCCCCCAGTGAGGCCCAGAGGCTCAGTCTGAGGGACAGGAGGCTGAATTTTTCATCCACCTAATGTGATCCGTATCATTGGATGGTGTTAAGCGCCAGGGCGAAGTAACATTCCAGTTCATCAGAATCTTCAGAGATCAACCACTGCTACAGCCAGTGTTGGAAATTAAGTGGAGCAAAGGGCAAACATGTCCTAAGAAATCTTAAAATACCTCTGAAGAATTACAGTTTTTTTTAGTCTCCCCAAATTGTTTAGAAAGGCAAAAGTTGCTCCAGTAGGATCTCCATGTAACAACAAGAGCCTCTCTAGGGAACAATGTGATTAAGTACAGCTGTACTGTTGAATGTCTTTAAAGTGGCTATATGTAACTTTCGAAGCCCGACCAAAGTTTACTCATGTTATCGCCCGTCGTCTTTCACTTTTACGTTCCCTTTTAGCTTTTAGTTGTTCTTCGTTTAATTTCCTTCTTTCCTGTGATGGTCCTGCCCCGGTACCAGCCATTACTACAACAGAAAACTATAATAAGAATTTTATATAGGGCTTACATTGATAGAAATAAGTGAACTAGTGCTCCAGAATACTTTTGTTTGTTTAATTGCTATAGCACTTATTAATATTGTTTCCCAGAACCACATTGCTTTGTTTCTAACTAAACACACAAAATAGCTTAACGTGTATGTGTATGCACATGGAAATGGATTTGGTAAAATAAGCCACTTAAGAACCAAAATACTAATTTGAGGTTGTATGAGACACATTTCCTTATTATTTTAGGATGATATGTGTGTGTGTGTGTGTGTGTGTTTCTAGCTGTAGGTAAATATATATGTGACAGGAGACTGATGGATATTAGTTGTGAACTGAAATGATACAGATCTAAAAGTTCTGTAAAACCGTGATGAGGTTACCGATATCCCTAGCTGAGATAGCTCGTGGAGGGACAACCTACAAAGCTTTTGTTTTTTTTGTTTTTTGGGATCAGCTCCAACTTTTTCGGTCTCGTTACGACCGGCTCTGCACATACTATCACAGCTCGCTCCGCTATCCCACACCGCTGTCAACCTAGAGGCCAAGAGGTCAAACATTCTTTGGTTTCCAGTAAGTTTCATGTGAGAAAATGCGTACAATATTTAAAGCTGATACACTGAGTCACTTTGCACCGTAATGTGTTTACAATAATTAGAGGCCACATTAGTGAAAACACAATCAATCATAAACTTACAGTAAAGGAAGAGTTGAAAAGGAGGACCCCCCCCCCCCCCCCCCCCCCCCCCCTCTGTTATCTACTCTTATGGTCATTATAGGTTGTGGTCTCTATCCAAATTGCATATTGATTTCTGCTGTTTTCATGGAAAGCTATTTAGTTAGCTAAAACTGAATTTCAAATTTTTACACAAGTGAATTATAGATGATACTATTTATGCTGAACAAGATGTGTGAAGCACCATACATTTTGAGAATAACAGATTCTAGTTTCTTGTTGTGCTGATAATTCTACAATGATGCTCTCATTCTGAGACAAAATCACCTTATTTCCTCACCCATTCCTTTACGTGTTGCTGTCTAGCGTTTCCTTTTTATTCAGTTTCATTGTGATTTTTTTTTTAATTTTTTTATTGAAACTTTATTTAAAGGTTGTCTACAAAGACACTGGATTTTAATGAGCACACACTGGGATGCCCTGTGGAACTGTTGCTCATCTGTTAGACAGGTTTTTTCTTTTTAAGGTTTGTGATCAGGTTTGACTCCTCACATGACAAATTGCCTCTATCCTTGACATTAATTTATTCCTGCACTGACTTGCTCTGAGATGTCAATTGAGATAAAAAAAGACTACCTTGAGTGTTGTCCTTTATTTACAGTTTACACAATTAGTTTCTCTAATTTCTTTCTTTCTTTCTTTCTTTCTTTCTTTCTTTCTTTCTCAACAACTTGCCACTAAACTTTTTTAACTTAAATAAACAAAGACATTTCTAGAACATGGAACTTTATTTCTGTTAAATCTCAAAGACAATATGTAATACACAACTATTTCCACATACACACATCATCATGTTTACATCACTAAGAGTGGAATATTAATAGTTACATATGTTGCTGTTTTTTTTTAGTTAAGATGATGTGCCAAGATAATTTACTTTCTAGATTACATAAGTCATTTTTTTTCCACACAGCTTGCACGAAGCGTGTTTAGAACCCACTCTTATTTCATTTGGACTAATGCCAACAAGAGCAACTGATGTAGCAGCTGTGCCTGTCAGTGATGGATTTTGGCCGTACAGTCACAGGACTCCCATTCCTTCATGTTGATCTGGCACTCTCTTGTGGTTAATACTGGAGTTGCACATGTGGTGGAATTATGTGCTCCCCTCCTCATTCACAGATGCACACAGACAAGACATAACACACTGCCTACAGTTATACTGATGTTTCATGACTGAATCTAGACTCTATTAATACTGTTCTGTTCTGTCCTTATCACTGTCTTTTGACAATTGTAACATTAAACTACACACATTCTCCTTATGTCCATTTGAATAATCAGTGTTTGTTTTGGGTAACATACAGTAGTAGAATTAAGTAATCTACTCAAGTACTGTACAATTTTAAGGGTAGGTTACTTGTAGGCTACTCCACTACATTTCTTATAACTTATAGTTAATATTTTTACATAAAATAAATGTGATCAGTTGATAATCTTTTGTTATGGATGAAACAATCCAACACTAAGCTATAAATTAACTCAGATCAGCTCCACCAACATCAAACATAAACAGTTAATAGTAATCATAATCCAAAAAATATAATATTAAATAATATTTCACTAAGAGAGGCCACCCATGCATAATGGATAATGCGTAGGCCTGCTTTTGCATTTGCTTGTGTACATATATAATGCAACTGCAATGTGTTGAAGTTATGAACAAACTTGGGTCGTAATACATGTATTAACCACAAGAGGGTGCCAGTGGAACAATATGCTTTCCATACTAGATTTTACAATACTATGTATTACAGAAACAACAGGCTGTTGTAATTTAGAGTATTATGCTGGTCATTAAATAACACCATAATGTACGACAATCATACAAAGCATGTCTATATGAGTGTCAAGTCTACCAGTGATACTAAAACTACATCTGGTTAAAACACACACACACACACACACACACACACACACACACACACACTAGTGCATCTCACTATCTTTGTGGGGCCCCGTCATTGACATAATGCGTTCCCTAGCCCCTTACCCTAACCTTAACCATCACAACTAAATGCCTAACCTTAACCCTTACCCTCACCCTAACCATAACCTAATTCTAACCCTGATCCTAAAACCAAGTCTTAACCCTCAAACAGACCTTTAACCTTGTGGGGTCCAGCATTTTGGGCCCACAAAGCTGGTCGGATTTCACAAGTATACTTAACCCGGTTTTTGGACCCCACGAATACAGTTAAACGAGAACACACACACACACACACACACACACACACACACACACACACACACACACACACACACACACACACACACACACACTTAAGACGGAAGCGCTTTGCATCTGTTTGACAGCGACGCTTTTATTTTGTAAGGGGAACTCGTAGTACTTCCGGTCGTAAGGTAGTTCAGTTAGCTAGCTTGACGCAGTTCGGTCCATCAGTGCAGAGAGAAGAGAACAGAGTCCAGGTGGCTACGAGGATGATTTATATTCACACACTGTTGCGTATTCCAGGATACTCGGCATAAAAATGGCAACAGCAACTTCAGTGTTCAGTCTTTGGTAGAAAAAAAAGCTTTGGGGGATTTAAATTCTCCTCTCACTCTCTCACTGAGCGCAGTAATTAAAAAAAAAAATTCTAAACTGAAAAGCGGCAAAGAAGTTGGACGTCATTTACGGAGGTGAGCGTGACATCAGTTTTCATATTTGTTCCTCTTTGATATTTATTTGTAGAGGTTTAACAGTTAGGTGGTGTGGTGTTTGCTGTTAGAAGCTACCAAGGGGCGCTCAGTTTTCAAAAAATGACTCCGCAACCGAAATGTACAGTCAGTCTGCTGGTTAGAAAGGTTAAGATGTTAGAAGGAGGTGACATTTTACCGCACATCTTTCATGCTGGGTGAATATCAAAGGTAACATACAGAAGTGCGCGCGCGCGCGTGTCTGAATATGAACGAGAGAGTTAACTGCTTTAGTGTTTTTTTTGTCATGTTCAATTTAAATTGACAAATCTCTAAATGATTACTGTTTACAGTCTGAACTTCATTTCTATTGGCCACTTTGGCACGAATATGGCAGCCAGGACGTGTAATTAGACTTAATGTGCAGAGCTCACTCTGCTATTAACAAGCATGTAACAGCTTCCATGCTGTTTTGCTCGTCAGTCAGTTAGCCTCCTCTCTCTCTAATGCTCTGTCCTGCAAAGAGGGGACTCAGGTGTGGATGTGAAGTGTGACTGGCTGTGAACGTCTTCAGCAGGGTCAGTAGTAGGCCTACAACCAAACACCTTAACAAGACTGCCAGGCCTCTGGCTGCCTGTAGTTTGGCTGGTTTGTGTATCATCCTGCTATCCATGTACCTGTAATGCACTCAAACACATAGTGCTGCTCCACTCTCCAACACACAAAGTGCAAATGGTCTTTGTATAATGGCACACAAAAATAGACGTAATATGGTGTTAATAGCAGGTCCAGGTTGTTTGCAGCTGCAGTAAATCATTCCAAGCGGAGTTGGTTCAGAAGGTTATGGCTTCAGCAGCTTTAGTATTACCATTGGAAGACAGGAAAATCATGTTATGAATAAAATGAAGTCGCATATTAAACTGGGCCTACAATAATATGTAGGATGGCCTAAATCCTTTCTACATACCTTTTTAGTGCATAGAATACTAAGCTATTAAAATAAGTGTTGGCATGATTTTATAAATCATGTTTTGATGTTAAACGTCCATGTGGCACAATGAATCCTTATGAGACCTTAGTGACTACCTTATCTATAGGCCAGTAAGCCTATCATCAATGTTGTTGTTTTTTCACGAATAGGCTGATTTATATTTGCTAATAATATGTTGGATTCATGTTAAGACATCTTAATTTTTGAAAAAAAACAACAACTTTCAAAACATTAGTCTCGCTTTGTCAGACCTTCCCTCACAGCAGCCCTGCAGGGGTGTCTGGTGAGTCCAAACAGCATTCCGGGATGGGAGAAAAACGTGCTCTGGTTTATTGGCATTTCTTCAAAACCAATCACAATCGTCTTGGGCGGCGCTAAGCGTCGTACGGAGCAACGGCGCCTCTGCAAAATAGCCTCGGGAAGGAACTTGTTTTGGTGGAACATGTGTACGTTCAAAAGTAGTTTTAGTCGTGCAACAGAAAAC
The DNA here is from genome assembly GCA_023566125.1 of Zingel zingel. Classification (NCBI taxonomy): domain Eukaryota; kingdom Metazoa; phylum Chordata; class Actinopteri; order Perciformes; family Percidae; genus Zingel; species Zingel zingel. The sequence goes on along the minus strand of CM042320.1, from coordinate 37,842,467 downwards.
TCAGATTGGACAGATAGTCTAGATCAGGGTCACCAACACCCGCTACCTGGTGCCCGCGGGCACCAGGTAGCCCCCAAGGACCACATGAGTAGCCCTCAGGCCTGTTCTAAAAATGAAAATTGAATATTGATATTATCTGTTTCCCACCTTGTTAAGTCATTGTTGATAATTATTGTGAGAAATCATTAACGTGATCAGTGTCTTCACACAGATGACTATCATTAATCATTAATAATCATATATAACTAAAGGCAAACTGAGCAAATTTGTTATTTCAGAAGAGTGTATCAAACTGGTAGCCCTTCGTATGACTCAGTACCCATGAAGTAGCTCTCAGTTTCAAAAAGGTTGGTGACCCCTGGTCTAGCTAGCTGTCTGGATTTACCCTGCAGAGATCTGAGACAAAGTTAACCATAGTCCTCAGAAATCGACCACAGTTTAAAATGCCAACACGAAGGAAGCCCAAGGCAATGGACATCCGGCCTAAATGAGTGAAATACGGCGGAATTTCCTTCGGCAACGGAGCAATCCTGGAAGTGGAACTTCAAGGATATAGACTATCAAAACATTAACAATAATTTGCCGGCCCCCCTGCGCTAACTCTGAGGACCCCCTAGGGTCCCCCTAGGGGTCTCGGGCTCCCTGTTCAACAATGTCTCTGACTTTAACAGTAGACATTGTTTTTCTCCCCTGAAGCTCTGAAAATCATTCTTGATTCTTAGAGGCAGGAGATCCTGCTGTAACACCTGCCCTAATGCATTGCAGGCAGCATCATGTATGAATTGGGAGGGTGTCTGTAAATGGGTGCTAACAGACATTTTGTGTCTTTGAATTTTTATGAGCTTGGAAAAAGGAAGTGTAATCTTTAATTATTTCATCCATTCATCATCCATGAACAATGAATAAATAAGTAAGTATCCAGTCAAAACAACCTTTCACCACCTATGAATGACTGAGTAAATGAATGACCATTTTACACAGGTATTTTCAGGACATCACCACTACCAGTATGACATCACAGGAGCAAACCGGGGAGGGGCACGCTGCTTATGACACATTAGTATCTTAGCAACTGACAGCATCCTTTTAGCTTGCCGTTCTGAGAACAAAACCACCTTTATCGACACAAGGTGGTGTGTTGTTTATCTGTCCTTAAAGCCTCTAGGAAATTATTTCAAATATGACCCAAGTTATTACTGAGAACAACATGACGTAGTTCTTATTACACTCAAAAAGTGTTTATATACATGTGTGTTTTCTCTTCATGCCTTTCTCCTTGCCTGAGACTTCTCCATTTTGGAGGTTCTGTGATGGCTTTGATCTGTGTTTCTGTGTGTGTGTGTGTGTGTGTGTGCGCGCGTGTGTCTTTGTAATATGTTTACATAATACTGGATATTGTTGGAGTTTCCCGAGGGCGGCCATGACCTACACCAGAGTCAACCTTAATGGCCAAGGCCTAACATTCTGCTTGTGTGTTTACGCTAGAGCTGGGTAATAAATCAATATTATATCGATATCGTGATGTGAGACTAGATATCGTCTTAGATTTTGGATATCGTAATGTCGTAATATGGCATAAGTGGTGTCTTTTCCAGGTTTTAAAGGCTGCATTACAGTAAAGTGATGTCATTTTCTGAACTCACCAGACTGTTCTAGCTGTTCTATTATTTAACTTTACCCACTTAGTCATTATATCCACATTACTGATGATTATTTATCAAAAATCTCACTGTGTAAATAGTTTGTTAAAGCACCAATAGTCAACACTACAATATCGTTGCGGTATCGATATCAAAGTATTTGGTCAAAAATATCGTGATATTTGATTTTCTCCACATCGCCCAGCCCTAGTTTATGCCTGTGTTTAATTCTTCCTCAGTGGGTATTTCTAGCCAAACCGCATTAAACTAAACTAAACTAACATATTTTTTACACAGTACTTGTGTACTTTTTCCCTTATTTCTTTGTTTACATAATAATATACTCCTAACAGCAATAAACATTGAAATGTTACTTAAATTCAACACATTTCAAACACTCTCTCTAAACCACTGATTCCTGAAGGGAAATGCACACTCTGCCTGGCAACGGATTTGGACACCGGTATGTTGCTAGCATCTCATTTTTTCTCTGCAGTGGTGTTTCTAGTCATTTATGATTTTGTCAGCTGTCAGTGTAAGACACACATAACACAGTTGCCTCCTGTGAAGGGTTACACAAGACCCCTAACGAGTAACTACAGTTTGTACGTGTTATCCTGGAGAGCAGCCATCACCGTGTATGTAAACAACAACCTACAGGACAGTTAATTTCCCAGAGATTGTGGTAAATTATGTCATAGAAATGTCTTTGTTTATTCATTGTTCAACAATATATATATATATATATATATATATATATATATATATATATATATATATATATATAGAGAGAGAGAGAGAGAGAGAGAGAGAGAGAGAGAGAGAGAGAGAGAGATAGAGAGAGAGAGAGAGAGTGTTCAGGCCCTACAAACTGTAGCAAAACATTTATTTAAAGTGGACATAATATGCTTTTCCGTATTTTCTGTCATATATTTAATGTTATAATGTCATATTTTCCTTTATTTAATGAGGTAAACGTATTTTAGAGAAATCCCCTGATTTCCAACTGTTCTGAGCGCTCCGGTTGCAACAGTATTTTCTACTCTCGTTTAAGTTTTACGCAACTCTAAGCTGGCCTTCTATGATTGGTCATCTGCTCCAGGTAGGCAGGAGTGGAGTGTTTTTTTAAGCTACTGAGGTGTTAACATTGTCACATGTAGCTACATGCTAACGGCAGTAAAATATCTAATATTGGCTGCCAATGTTGTTAAATTCTCCCTAGTTCTGGGTCACATTACTCCTGAAACATTTCCGGTTATGTAGTATTTGGTTAAAAGCCTTTATCTGCGTTTTTGTACTGTAGAAAATGTTGCTATATTCTATTAGTGTCCACTGCTAACTATAGTAGCTACATGCTAACGGCAGTAAAAGATGTCATTTTGGCTGTCAATTTGTTAAATTTGTTAAATTCTCCCCAATTTCGGGTTGCATTATTGTTGAAACATGTCCGATTGGGTAGTGTTTGGTATAGAAGCCTTTATCTGCGATTTTTGACTGTAGAAAGTGCTGCTTCTTTCCATTACAAATCTAATGTTAGCCTAGTGCTAAATATTAGGTAGCTGCATGCTAACGCGAGATAGCTGTAATCTTGGTGGCCATTGCTGGTAATTTCTCCCCAATTCCGGGTCACTTTACTGCTGAGACATGTCCGGTTGTGTAATATTTGTTTTAAAAGCCTTTATTGGCGATTTTTCACAATATAAAGTGCTGTTATATACTCCATTGCAAAACTTCCAGCTTCAACCAGTGAAACAACAGCGGAGGCTGCAACAAAGTATTATCCTGAAAATGCTATATAATAGCTGCCTTTTAAATACTCTGCTGTGTGCTCTGCCTTTTAATTACCTCAAGTTTACATACATGTTGCTGATTTGGTAACATCTCTCACACACACACCAAACGAGAGAAAACATACACAAAGCTGATTGCACACCGTTTCACCCTGTTCCGAGGAAACATATCGTTCAACACGGAAACCGTAGCAAAACGGTGCACAACGTTTTGAGATTGAACGTGTCCCTGGTTATCAGCTCTCATGTCACTTGAACTAGCGCCATCATCAGATCAAATATATCACATGTCCAATATAGAGCTTTAACGATTAGTCGTTTAACTGATTAGTTGATCAAAAGAAAATTAATTGCCAAGTATTTTGATAATCAATTAATCATTTTTCAAGCAACAATGCCAAATCTGATGGTTCCAGGTTCATAAATGTGCAGCTTTTTATTCCTAACATAATAGTAAAGTCAATATTTTTGTGTTTGGGGCTGTTGGTCACACAAAACAAGGCATTATATGACATCAATTTGTGCTCTAGGACATTGTGATGGGCATTTTCCATTATTAACTGTGATGTTTTATAAACTTTCAACAATGAAAATAATCGTTGCCGCTAATCCAATACTTTGGTTTATGACCACATACCTGCAAAACGTCCACAAGTCTCTGCTATACTTTGTGCTTAGTGCTAATACTTAGCAAATATTAGTTTGGTAACACACTAAACTCAGATGGTGAACATAATGAACATTGTACCTCTTAAACATGAGAATGTTCACATTGTAGCTCTTACCACCAAGTGCCAAGAAACAGGCTAATGTGGGCATGTATGAAACTGAAGTTTATTCTACTTATTTCTCTGTTTTCTTTCCTCCAGGGTAATTCATTGTGACCTCAGACCATGGCATACACTCTAGGTTTGACCACTGAGGACCAGACACGCAGTGTCGCACCTCAACACTGCATCACTCGGGTGGAGCTGTCCGTCACCGCAACCAGCCTGCTGGACCGAGATGTAGCCTCCAAGTCGGACCCCTTCTGTGTTCTCTTCCACGAGGTGGATGGGAACTGGGTGGAGGTAAGGATGGAGGGATGATGGGATAGGAGAAAAACTGACAGATGGAGAGAGAAGTGGAGATGGAGATGTACTAGAGCAAGGATGGGCAACATTGATTATAAAGAGGGCCACAAAATGTTTATCCTCACTACCTGAGGGCCAGTTTGTGACTGTTCACCACCAATAGGATACTGTAACCCTTATCATTCAATTAGCCAAGTATAGCTACTTCATGAGTGAAAACAACAAAATATTTATATGTAATCAAAGTTTATTTATCCAGCATCTCTATTTTTCATATGCAAATGAATTTAGTAGTGCTTCTATTCATTTAATGAACTTAACACAGAAACAAAGCATCCACATTCCTTAGTGATATACAATTATTTCAGTGCAATGACAAAAATCATCATTCAATAATGGTACAACTATTTTCTGATTTTGTTTCCAGGCACACTAAGCACATTGGTTTGCTTTTGAATTCCGTAAAAAGATAATCCGTTTCCCATCTTGCCTAGAAGACCCGATTCTCTTGGTCCAGTTTTCTTTTTTGGCCGCTTATGTCTCTCTTCGTGCCGTGTGTTGTTGCCGGTCAAGACCTGACAAGGCCGCAGTTGCTTGGCAGCAAACCCCTTGCCTTTCAAGGAAGCGCCCTCTAACGGTGGACAGTATATAATTAAAATGGGAATGTAATGGGCCGCTTGCTCCCAACGCCTGTGAAACCAACAATTTGTTATTTGGAAATTGATTTGTGGGCCGCACTGAGTGAGGACGGGGGCCGCCAGTTGCCCATCTCCAGGAGAGGCATTTGTTTTCATACAACAGGTGGAAACAGGAGAGAAATCAGCGGGGTATGAAAATGGCAGATTGAGTAGAAAAGGCTGAACAGAGAGATAATATATTAGCGTTCGGCTCATGAGGAGTCAAACCCATTTCTGGTGCTTCTCCATGCTGTTTATTTCAGCTCTATGGAGGTGGAGAGAAGAGGATAAAAGGGAGGCAGAAATAAATAGAAGACTGAAGGGAGGATGGAAAATTTAAAAAGTGTTAGAAGTGCTTTCAAGGCCACGTCCTCCATGCTGGCTCTTATAGCAAAGAACGAACATTTTCTTTGTTGTCTATGTTGCTTTGCAGACATTATATATTGTGAGCCAGATCCAAACTCATGATGTCTTGACCATCTGGCATGAGCCCTGGCGTGCTGAGCCCAGTAGGATGTGGCAGCATTTGTGATAGTTCTTTTAACGTTGTTCTGGCATTGCATAGTCTTGGTTAAAGGCTCTATTATGAATGCCAAGTTAATGATATAAGGTTCCACAAGTAGGATCCATAATGGGTCGATAATAGCTTATTGCATATATACAGTATTTGTGTTAGTGTATATGTCGGGCGACAAGTAATAAGACATTTGATGATTTAAAATGATACAGTCTATGGTTTGTAACAATCGGTTTGTACCAATCGGAACTCATCGGCTACTGGTCTGATGACGATATAGCCTCTGGGGAAAACGGACAATATTTCTGGGGCTTCGCTGTAGCCAGCAGCTATCCAGATAATAGAAAACGGATTTTTGGAGCCAAGACTACCTCGTTTGTGCGCCAGGTCCAATTGCCCACTTGAGATGCGAGAATGGAGCTGGAGTTGAGGGACGACGTCTCTGTAATTATCTGCATATGAATGCAGATTTTAAAAAAAAGCTAATAAAAAGCTAAATGGTCGTCAGACGATAGCCGATGGATTCTGAGATTGCATTTTGGCCAATGCATTCCACCTCGTTTGCTCTCCACACGGACTGTTTACCTGCATGCAACCAAAGCTCGCTCAAACATGATTGGTCAATACTCCTCAGATTACAAACAGAGACCAGAACGCTTCTGATACCATAATCTTTTCCTTTTGCCTACAGATTCTGCACTCAAATGCAGATTTGTTAATATAGATTGGGTTTGTAAAAAAAAATTTGTCTTTAGGTTTCACAGTTAAACAGTTTTGTTCATTATGTATTTATTTTTATTTAAACTTTTGAATACCACACAGAGTGCTTGAATATTTTCAGCTCCAGCGTACTATTTGAATTTATGATTTACATGAATTGTGATTACTCGTAACATAGTAGGTAGTAAACTTGACATTCCAGTTTATAAGGAATACAGGACTAGAAGGCAAAGGCAAATAAAAAGGTATATGTGCAATAATTCAATAGCATAAGTGTTTAGCAAAACACTGAATTATGATTTTTGCAATCATTACAATTTTTGGATACAACCAGATCAGTGGTCTTCAAAGTTTTTTAGGCCAGGGACCCCTTAGATGAAAAGGAGACAGAGTAGGGACCCCCTACTTGTATACAATTGAGTTGCATATTAAACTTGGCCCAATGGATGAACATAAATTCAACAGTAAGATTAAACATACATGTGGAAGGCACAGTGAATCTTTAAGCTTAAATGTACGGCTACCATAGTGGCTACCTTATATAGTAAGCTTATCTTCAACATGTCAACAGAATCTTTTTTTTTTTTCAAAAATAGGCCAACTCAAATTAATGTATATTTTCAGACATTTTAATTTAAAAAAAAAAATAAACTTTCCAAAACATATTTTTTAAATAATTTGGCAGCCCCCCTGCACTAAATCTGAGGACCCCCTAGGGGTCATGGACCTCCTGTTGAAGATCTATGAACTAGAGAATCATTAAAAAAACATTACGCACTGATGCATTTCCAGTTGCCAAAATGTTTTTTTTTGTTTTCAACATAATGTCCTTGTTCCTTTATGACCTTTTTCACATGACATAGATGGATGATTCCCATGTTTACGACTACTGAATGTTTACTTCAGCACAAAACTCAATACAGTTGTTTGATTGCAGAGTTGGTCATGAGAGGGTTAAAAACACCAACAGCACTGACAGACTGGGATATTAAATCCCAAATAAGGTTTCTCTCTGTCACGTTTAAATTCTTTGCCTGAAGTTTTGAGGAATGCCTCTACAGGCCCTCTGATGGGCGTATTTGCCCTGTAATATCATTAGTGCAATACCTTTTTTTGAACCGGAACTTGAGATGGGGCAGATAGCGGTTGCAAGTGAAGCGCAATTCATGGTGCTATCAGCCTCCAAAATCCATTCTTTGTGAATACGCTCCTGACAGTATAGCTCTATCAAAGAAATATGAGTTTAAGAACCTTTGATGACGGACTTAGCAGACATGAGGTGCTGCTGTGGCTTTATGGTGCTTCAGAGTTTCCCTGTCGTAACTGGGATGTTGACTTGAATGACAACTGGCAATTTCAGTAACATGGTGGACCAGAATTAGCTATAAAAAGGTCAACTTAAAGCCCCTGCCCACCCATGGTAAATCCACACAAGTGATTTTAATTATTGTATCTGATTAGACCTCCTCTCAGGACTGTGTGGGCATTAACAGTCTGTGCTCGATTGGCATATCTCAGACTCTCCTATTAGCTTTGTTTCACCTGTTAGGGCAGGACAACGACAACTACAATAAGTGAGTGAACAGTATGTGTGGGCTTGCATAGATATCAAGCATTTTTAAGTTTTCTTTACTGTCCACAAGAAAGGTAATGCATTCCCTCAAAATTCAAGGCTTTTTTATTGATCAAAAGTAAATTATTATTATTGTGGGAACCTAAATCTTTGCTTTCAACATACAGTATTATCAACTTAGTTTCTGGGTAGCACAGTGTCTCATTGGTTAACAAGAAGGTGCTGTGTTTAAATATTCTGTCTAGCGGCTAGCTGCAACCTCTCTGTGTGGAGTTTGCATTTCCTCTCTGTATCCGCCTGGGCTTCTTCCAAGTAATTGCTGCCTCAGTCCAAAGACATGCAGGTTAAAGCCTTGGTCCATCAGGATTTGAAGCGGTGAAATTTCACAGCAAAATCAATTCATTCCAATATATTAGTGCATCTGCTTGAGGAGGTGAAATTAACAAGCATATTTATGCCATTGACCAATAGCAAGCCATCGTACCTCATTAGGTATGTTGCACTATTTTTTAGCACTTTAGCACTTTTATTTAACCCCCTCTATCGGAGTAGAAACTGTGTCCACAAAGAAGGCTGTTATAAGACTAGGGTTGGGTGTCTAAACGACCGGTATTTAACGGACCGAATAGCCATGTGGATTTCGGAGCCTCATTTCAGTGCTACTGAAATGCCTGCGCTGCTCTCTGATGCTCCGAAACGGACGTTGCGGGCAACCAAAGCTTGTTAACAGTACACTTGGCAGCAGGTAATGTTAGCCTCCCATTAGCTAGTAGCTGGGATAAACAGGGTTAAAATGCTGATAGCTAAACGGTGTACAAGGTGGCTGTATTTCACTGTAGAGGGTTCCAACACCGGGACGTCCAACAGTGTGCAGATAAAGACACAAACTAACCACTGCCTGCCGTTTTCGGAAAAACAACACAGCCGTTGCCTTCACTTGAAACTGGTAAGCCTCATGGTGCTTTCAAAGTTCTTGTAAAATCCCCATTTCCCATCTAGTGGTAGTTTTTGTCATTTAACAGCAATCTACTGGTGAAATAAGTTATCGTTATAAGTTATTGTTATTACATTATTAATAAATAATTTTAATTTTACCACATGGCACAGCAATAAACAAGTTGTTCTTTAACGACATTGTGTTTTTTTTTTTTTTTTAATCTTTTTTTTTTGGTTCAGGCACCATTTAGGCACGACACCATTTTAAAAGTATTGCTTTAGGACCAGTATCGGAAAAAAAAAAACTATACCCAACCCTGACAGGAGTTGATGGTATAAATACATCTTTTGAATTAACTGTGTGAACTTATCATCCAGTTAGCGATCCATCTAATCTAACAAGTTTGCTAACAACTTGTTCAATTAATCAATTTTATTTGTCTCATGAAATCGTTGGAGTAATGTAATGTAATCCCATCGGTGCCTCATCTGATGTAGACATGGATACGGACGCAGTAGATAAAGAGTAGGGAGAAAATAGAAAGACGCTCCGAGAGCTATTGTGACTGACTAGCGCTAGTCCGGCTGGGCTGGCTTTCAAGTTAAAGGTTAGCTCACCAGCTACAGCAGTTCACCAGCTACCCATAAAACGTCACTATGTCACCAAGCTTCTGGCCCCACCTATTTTGCATGGACAAACAAATGTCATTTTGTGATTGTGAGAGCTAATTTAGCCCTGTGATAGACTAACAATCTACCAGCAGTGTAGCCCACCTTTTGCTTCAAAGGGGCCAGGGACTGGCTCCAGTCCATGACAACACTGCACAGGATAAACTAGACTATAACAAAAAGGATTAGTTACGAATCAAAATCATTGAAAAGAATCACAACTTTAACCAGAGTTAATTATATGTATGTAAATTACACTTTTAGTGGTGCTGCATCAGTCAGCGGTTCAGTTATTCCGTTTCTTGTTTAGGGAGCCTTCTCGCTCGCTCTAATTCTGCAAACAATATGTGATGAGAATGTATAATATACAGTATTTTCATGGTGTATAAAAATAAAAACATTTAGTTAAAGTTAAAGCTGCTGAAGAGGAACATAGTGATGAAGTTTTGGTGTGTGTAGGCTGCTCCCTCAAGGCTTTTCTGTAGCTAACAGCTGGTCAACAGGACAAACTGGTGTTTTTGTGTGTGTATGTATGTGTGTGCGTGCATGCGTGCGTGCGTGTGTCTTTGTGTTTGTGTGTGTGTGTAGGCGAGTGCCTCGGGTTGTAGCTAGTTGTCGGTCAGCAGGGCATGTGGCTCTGATGTGAAATTGCCAACGGTTACTATGGCAACGGGAAGGGAAACAAAAGCATAGTGCTCGTGGAGTGAGGGAACGATGGAGGAGGCGAAATGAGGCCCGATCCTTTTCTCGGATATTAGCCACCGCTCTCTTTCTCTCTCTCTCTCTCTCTCTCTCTCTCTCTCTCTCTCTCTCTCTCTCTCTCTCTCTCTTTCTTTCTCTCTCTCTCTCTCTCTCTCTCTCTCTCTTTTTCTCTCTCTCTCGCTCTCATTCTCTCTCTCTCTCTCTCTCTCTCTCTCTCTCTCGCTCTCATTCTCTCTCTCTCTCTCTCTCTCTCTCTCTCGCTCTCACTCTCATTCTCTCTCTCTCTCTCTCTCTCTCTCTCTCTCTGTCTCTCGCTCTCACACACCCCCTGGCTTTCTCACGTTCTCTGATCCCCCTACTGTTAGTTCTGTTTTCTCTCTCCTCTTTTCTCCAATTGTCTTTCTCATTTCTGTCACCAGTCTTCCCCTCTCTGTCTCTCTGTCTCACTTTCTATCTTCGGCTGTCTTGTGAGATAGAGGTGTGAGAAGCAGCTGGGTCCATCAGGGGGAAAGAGAGGGTAAGAGTGTGAGTGCGAGGAGGTGTCAGAGAGGGAGATGAGGAAAGGGTGGAGGGAACGAGAGGGTGAGAGGAAAGTTAGCGAGAGAAAGAGAGGATTGAGAAGAAGAGGAAGACAGAGATGAGAACATGTTTGAGCGACAGACAGAAAAAGAAGTGAGACTGAACAAGAGGAGAATGAAGGAAGGTGGATAATGAAGGAAACTATGATGGAAAGTTACGATAGCAGCTAAAACTGGGGTGATAGAGGCTATAAAGGAACATGAAAGGTGTACAGAAATATGGATCTCAGCTATGTAAATGACATGGCACCCAGTTTTCAGACTGCTTTGGCTATTTTCTAAATTCCTTTGATTTTTTTGTAAATCCCCATAACAATCTTAACATGTGTATATATGCCTGTAACACTGCAAGTGATAACTCACATTTAATGTGTTGGTTTACCACATACAGTAGGAATGCTAAAATCAGTGGGGTTTAAAATCACATCTTCAGTGCAGCCTTATGTAGCTTTGTAATGTCATTTGTTGGATCAATCTTTGTGATACTAAACCATGTTAGGATTTTTTTTTAAATTCTATTTATTTAAACCATATTGAACAAGTTGAGATCAGTGATCTCATTTACAAGTGTGACCTGGCCAAGATAGCAGCATAAAAGGTTGCAGACAAAAATAATCACAAGAAAACAAGAAATATTAAAATTAGTGATGTCAGTGTTATTAACGGCGTACATTTTTTTATCGCGAGATTAACGTTCTTTTTGGCCTAGCAGACTTAGTCGTTTTTTTCACATGCTGTTGCAACAACTAGTAACGTTAGAAAAACGACAACACCACACCGGATCCAGCTAGACTGGAAACAAAACAACAGACACACTTGTTTGGGCTTGCGAGCCGGCCAAAGAGTAGTAGGCTAACGTTACGTTTTGAGTGGATGGCGAGAGTGAGACGCCGAAATGGATGCCAATAAGATTCTGAATGGAAAGTTTACTTTTAAAAAGTTGTCGAGGGGGACAGTAGTTTCATGCATACACAGCCTGTATGACACGGAGAAAGCAGCCACACTGGAACTGCTGCAAAGTGCTGCAAACACTGTCTCATTAACCGGTGATCACTGGACGTCAGTGGGTAATCAAAATTATTTAGAAGTTACTGCACACTATATTGACTATGTATATCAGCATACGGTTTTAGGACTGTGTTGTTTGTATCGTTTTTTTGACTGTTTTTGTCATTTAGGACATTGTCCACCCCCTTTTCTGTCCAGGAGAATTGTTACATTCCTTATTAGAAAAACGTAAAGGTTACAGATGTCCTGCTGTGGCGTCTGGTTTTTGGACCATTTTGTTTGTACTGTATAAGCAAAGTGTTAGTGTTACATCTCAGTTAGGTTAGGTACTTGTAGGAATTGTGCAATAATGACAGATTCACACATTTCTTTTGTTTACAGGAAATAAATAATAAACAATTACAAATCTTAAAGTCAAGTTCATAAAGTAACTTTCTTTGCATTCATTTGATTACCAATCAAGATACACTGGTAAGAATGGCGTTCCATTGTTAATATGTACTTAAAAACAGTTCTGAAATGCAAAATAATAGAATTTTATTCATGTGATAAAACATGCGCTTAATTGTGATTAACTATAGAAATTTGGCGATTAAAAAATGTATCGTTTGACAGCCCTAATTAAAATACCTACGCACAGTGACAAGTACCAACCCATTCGTTCACCATTGTACTTATAAGGTTTAAAATCATGCAGAATGATATTTCTGCTTTATTATACATATTTAAATGGAGCATCTAAGAAAAGTTAGCTAAATGACAAGGGGTCTCATTTATAAACGTGGCGTATGCACAAAACGCGACTGAAAATGTGCGTACGCCACGTCCCATGCAAAGGTTGTGATTTATAAAGAACAAACTTTACGGGAGAAGGTGCGGTCCTCCATGCAAACTCTGACCCATGTGTATGCAGATTTTGGAGACAATGGGAATTGGCAACGCAAATGGTGAGGTGGTGAACTGAAGTCAGACTGCAGAAAATAAATGTAGGAATACCTATTACTCTTAATATTTTCAAGTAGGGGTGCACGATTCAGAAAATGTCATGATTCAATTCGATATCGATTTTTAGGCTCACGATTCGATTCAAAATCGATTTTCGATTCAAAATCGATTTTCGATTCAAAAACGATACTCGATTAAAAAAACAATTCACAGTATGTAAATGTAGTTACTTTTCCCATGTGATTGCAGTAGACATAACAAAAAAAAAATCTTTAAAAAAAAATATGAATCGATTTTTGGAATTCTATGAATCGATTTTGAATCAGTAGAGCTTGAATCGCGATTCGAATATGAATAATTTTTTTTTCACACCCCTATTTTCAAGTATTCATGTCTCACACACATTTCTTCACTGCATATCATCCACGTTATCATGAAGATTAAATCCAGCAGTGTTATTTGTGTTATTTGTACTGAGTGATACTTGTTCCATAAACACCTTGTAAAATCCAACTCAAATCTTAAATCAAAATTCGTTCTTAACATTTAATCCGCGCTGTCTCACCATCACATTGTCTGCTATGGAGCGCAGGAGGGGTAGATGGCCCGACTGAATGGAATACAGGATAGCATCAAATATCCTACCATTAGATAACTGCAGAACACAGTGTAAATAACTAAATATCTTGTCTTTAATACTGTGCATGTATCATCAAATGTCAAAGTCTGGAAATATAGCCGTTACTCGCGCGCAATCGTTACCCTTAATGTCCTTGTTATCGGTCCAAACTTTAATACTGTTTGTGACAAAATCTGCGTGAAGAAAAGTGTGTTTGCCTATTACACTTTCATCTTCAAATTGTATCTAGGGGTGGGGGATACCACTAGTTGATGCTGTGATTTTGGCAAGGTGTCTACAATCACAAATTGTTGTGAACATATAAATACTGTGGTGACCCCCGTGCGTAATGCTGCATGATGGCGCTGCTGGCCCTGCAGGAGGACTACGCCAATGGAAGAATCAGGAGAGAAAGAGACCATGATGATTTAAATTCCCTAAAGCTGAGCTCTTGGATCTATGTACTGAATTGGGTCCAGTAGAGAGGGCAACGCGCCAGAACCGTGCCATCCCAGTGCAAATACAGGTCCTCGCCACTCTGGGGGCAACCGGCTGTTTCCAGAGGGAAATGGCAAACAGCTAAGTGTTTTATATAAATATTATATATAATCTTCAACTTTATCGCTAAGGCTCGTTTGGATATAATATTCTGTTAAATCTTATCATAAAGGTCTGGCATATCGAAGCTGTCCGCGAGTGCCGTAATGCCCGTTTTGGAAAGTCTTATTAATACATGTAGCCTACACTGTGCGAGAACAGGCCGAAATTGTAATTCAATTTGTAGCAATTCCAGGGCGTCTGAGAAGTTTTTTGCTTTTTCCACGCCAGTCGTCATGATTCAGCGTAAAGAACAACTGCCACGGTCATTAACATGCCGATTAACATTCATGAGGTGCTTTGCATTGACTATTTATGGTTAAAAATGGGCATATACAGGGCGGGATAAGAGGCTGATTCACGTACGCACACTTGTGGGTAATCTGTGATTTATAAAGGGAACATTGCTTACACGTTTTATAAATCTGATTTTTTTTTTTGCCGTACGCCATTTTTAGTAAGGATCCTACGCACAGTTTTATAAATGAGACCCATGGTCCTTCACCAAAACTGTCCCCAGAACAGTGTTTGTGTCCTTTGTTAGGTTACGTCTTGTGCTTAGTGATTTAACAAATCAATTCAAATGTCCATACTTTAGTCTGATGCAGGCCACATTAAAAAAAAATTATGTGAACAGTCAGTCAAAAAAATAGGATCTGGCAATAAATCGGAATTGAGCATTAAGGCCTGCAATCTGAACGTAGCCATATTGTTTGATGTGTTGTGCTGTCCTTGGTGCTGATCATGCAACTGTCACAATGTCGCTGTTTTAGTGACTTTGTTTAGCACAAATGACTGAGTTAGGCCTCTGACTATTTGTGTATGAATTGTAAGGTTTAATAGTGGGGTGAGATTACACGATTTTAGCATACTTTGCCATTCCTGTAAATAATAGGCTAGACATATTCCTAAGTTTGAAAATATGTTGATGGTCCTGGCTCAAGCTCTGTAGCAAAGATGGCGATTGTTGAGGGCGTCGTTTTGAGTGCAACGTCCGGGTATTCTTAGTGCACTGCATTTGGCCATACTTTGTCAGTGTAAACACACTGAAAATAGCAAGTGTAAATACAGAAGACCGCGATCTGAGACACAGCACAGGTCTCCCATTGGGGAGAGTGGGGAGAGCCAGCGATGGAGGGAGCTGAGCCACCAGACTTGTGCACAGCACCATGGACTCCTACCAGGCCCAAGTCAGCCTGTAATGTACACTTTATAAAGTTTCAGATAGTTTTCAGTAGTTGTATTACAAACCCTAGGTCCTTGAGCAGTCAAACAACTTACCAGTCAACACAAGCCAACCCCAAAGAATTGCCAATTAACAAACACCTACAATGGGAAATTTGTTATAGTGTGAGATATTTATTTTCCACAATGGACAATGGAGAAAATCTTGTTATCATAACACTTTAGCTCTAGCTGTTCATATTGTTATTATTGCACCATTTGTATCTTAGAGGAAAACATCTGAATCCTTTTTTGTTGGCTTATTTTTTTGTCTAATTAATCTGATAGCAAACATTAACAGATGAATAAAGAGGGTAAAAAATGATGAAGTGCTACAAGGGTCTGATTAATTTCCATAGCCCGATGAGCCAGGTTCAAATCCACAGTGGCACAAATATGAAACATGCACTTGTGCCTGCTGGGCTGTCATGATGCCCCAGAAGTATCAGTTTTTAAACCACAAAGTGCAGCCATACTCCTCTGCTCTCTTCTCATGAGTGAGACAGATGGATAAGTGCTGTAAGCACTGTTAGCAGGCTAAAGTTAAAACCCTTACCCCTTCTGAAGTAGGTCTGCAGCCTGTCTCTTCTCAATTCTTTAGTAATAACAATTTGTACAGTCAGATAAATCTATGATATTTTAGATAAAAGCATTCATAATGACATGTTAAAGATACATTTTTATAGAGGTACCTTATGTCTCTACAGTTATTTGATACTGCTATATACTCAAAGTGAAAACACTGACAAACTAGAGACCATCTTGCAATGGTATCACACCAGCTGCACCGCCAAATCAGACCAGGGATGTAAAGTAGGGGGGCCAATGGCCCCTTCCCTACTTTCTACCCCCCTACTTCCAATTCCCTTGCTTGGACCACGCCCATCTTCAAACTTGATCTTCATTTTGATCTCAACTACAACATCTGGTGTTCAGAGAGAGATATCTAGGCTTTAGCATCTGTGTTTAGACGACTGCAATATCTTTGTTTACCTTGAAGATTCAGCTAAACGTAACGCCTCCAGCATGAGTTTAAATACACCTTCAGGAAGACAGAAACTTCAGAGAGTTGGGAGGGCACAACAACACATTCATGGTTAAACTGCACTGCCTGCTTAAATATCTCCTTAATTAAGTGCTTCTGTGTAAGTCAATAAAATCTCCCAAATCTTCTTCATGTGAAATTAGTTGAGCTGCTCCTGAGTTTTTCCCTTAACAGGTGCCACCTGCTCATCAGATAAAGATTCACACACATTTACACACCGATGGGGAGCAATTCACGAACCACCAACCTTCCAATTGGCAGGCGACCACTCTACCACCTGAGCTACAGCCGCCCCTCGTCAGCCTGCCTTTGTGTTACCTGTCGTCTTGTTACCACTGTCATTATCCTGAGTTTTTGTTAAGTCTGTTTCCTGTTTTATTTTCTAGTGTCGTTTCTCCTGTATCTAGACTTGGTTGACTTCCTACCTTGTATGTTTTCCTGCCTTTGTGATTGTCTGCCCTGATGTGTTTCACCTGTCCCTTGTTGCCTTGTGGTGCTCCCTTTGTCTAGGGTAAGATTGCCGTCTCTCTCAGTGTTGTAGCTTCCAGGTTTTTAAGTTTCTAGTTTTCCCAGTGTATTGGATTTTGTGTTGGATCTTCTTGTACCCGTTGCCTGTATGCCTCATGACACCTTCTGTTGTAATCGGTTTTCACTTAATAAATCTTTAAAATCTTTCCGCTGCCTCCTCGTCTCTAAACTTTGCATTTTGGGTCCAAACCTGCTATTTTCCAAGTCGTCACAATGGCAGTCCATTCAGTAGTTGTTGGGATGTTTTGGTCTGGACCATAGTGATGAAACCGACAGACTAACTGACTGACCAACATTGCCATCATTAGTGCCACACCTCTAAAAAGGACCAATAGGTGTGGTGGTCATATAAAAACTAAGTAATAGCACTTTCTTCTGTGTGAACTAGTTCAAATCATTGATTTGAACTTTGAAAATGTAATTTTCAGTTTGTATTGATTCTAGCGGCCGCTTTGGACAAAAGCAGTAGCGTTTTTACCACACCTGCTGTCGTAAAGGTCTTTTCTTTACGGTGCTGTATTACTGAGTTAGCGTTACTGGGGGGTCATAGAGTTGCGATGAATGTTTTGCTCCGACAGAAAATCATTCATTTACAATAAGAGGATAATTTAGAGATGCATCGTTGCATTTCAAGTGTTGCATACGGTAACTTAGCTTACTTTGGATGTCTCGTGAGATAAAATGGGTATCACTGTCACTGTGTCACAAGCCAAAGCATTAAGAGTTTGTTACAGCAACCAACGTAATAGGGCTGAACGATTTTTGAAAATAATCTAATTGCGATTTTTTTCAAAAATATTGTGATTGCGATTCAATATGTGATTGTTTTTAAGCTCTTTGTCTTCTGTATTATTCAACAAAGACAAGCAATAAATAATTGTATAGTTTGAACAACACAAGATTCGATAGATTAAACAAACTGTTCTTTCCTGGAGGCCAGGCCTGTATGTGATAATGAAATTAGGTGATGCATGAATTTATATGAATGACATCTTTTATTGAACTACTTCAGTCACACTAGTATATTGAGCACTGACCAAGCCTAGTGTAAACATTCATATGAAAGTCAGAAACAAATCACACTCAAGTGCCTTTACAAATATGTGGCTTTACCACACATAGTAGTATTTTGATTATTTAGTTGATTGCACATTTTAAATACTGTCTTTGAACTAGACAGTTAAATAAGTAAAAAAAATATATGAAACGGTGTATTTTTTACAGCGCGCACAGAGGAGCTGCCTCCAGCCCCTCCCCTCATGAAGTTGCGTGCCCGTATGCATGACAGCGTCACAACGTTGCACTTTCTCAGAGAGGCTATCGTTACGTTAGTAGTAGCATGTTGCTGGTGTTCTTGCCGTGGGATTAACTGTATTAATAAAACCGTTGAAACAACGCGGCCACGCTGCTGTGAAAGCTCCCCGAAAGTCATTTATCAGAGTCTGGTTGTTACTCCTCTCCTCCACTCCATAGATTTATAACGGAGCTAGCTAACTGGAGCTAACCACTAATCAGAGCTAATCGTTGCTAACCGAGCCTTCAGTTCTGCGTGCCTGTATCTATTAACTGCATGTATAGACTCGAGCCCGAATAAAACCCTTCATTTTATTAAAATGGCTGTAAAAGTTTTAAACTACAACTCAAGTTGTTTGAATTACAGAAATCTGCTCAAGATACGACGTAGCGTTAGCATTCTAAGTTGATGCTTTCTCTGTGGAGTGCAGACTGATTTGCTCTTGCGAGTCACGTGACCAAATCGCAGCCTTTGCGATTAGGAAATCGCGTTTTAACATATCGCGCTATAATTGCAAATGCAATTACTTGTTCAGCCCTACAATGTAATAATAACTTTGATTCATATAGCGCATTTCATGAAACCCACGGACGCTTTACACAAGTAACATTACAGTGGGACAAGGAAAAAGAAAGTAGTACGCCAACACAAACACGGAGTAAAAAAGGGAATTCGGGGTGGGTTTTGAATAATTTACCATCCCGTAATTGTCTCCATCTATTGAAAGCCCGACCGACGTTGACTCACGTTATTGCCGTTGTCTTTCACTTTAACTTTCCCTTTTAGCTTTTAGTTGTTCTTCGTTTAATTTCTTTCTTTTCTGTGATGGTCCTGCCCCAGTATCATCTATAACTACAACAGATAACTTCTAAAATAACATTAAAATACAATTAGGCCTATATAAAGAAATATCCTGCTTCCTTTTACCTGACTCAGAAGGCTGGATACTAACACATGCTTTCCTGGGAAACCTGTGACCCATCAGAATGTGTGACTAGCGCCGTCTAACCGCCGCAAATCATTCTGTGACTGCATGGTAAAAATCGAACCCAAGCAGAGGCCTTACTAAAAATGGCGTTCTTTTTACTGTTAGACTCGTTTGCTGTTACAGGTCATTTAAGACCATTGTATGAAAAATGACAGAGCTTCAGAAACTAGGGGTGTGCAAAAAAATCAATTTTATTTTATTTTTTTTAATTGTATGTCTACTGCAATCACATGGGAAAAGTAACTACATTTACATACTGTGAATCGTTTTTTTAATCGAGAATCGTTTTTGAATCGAAAATAGATTTTGAATTGAATCTTGAGCCTGAAAATTGATATCAAATCAAATCGTGACATTTTCTGAATCGTGCACCCCTATCAGAAACATTCAAAAGTTACATATAGTCACTATAAATTTTGCAACACTTATCTACAAACACTGAAACACCACATCACCAGACACTGTAATAGAATATGACAACAAACAAAGTAAAGTGCTTTGTTTAGTGCTTGTTAATCAGCAGAAGGACAGATGTAATTAAGTCCCAGAGTGTTGTCATTTCATGGCTGCCATCTCAGGTTCATCACTCCAATGACCATTCAAAAATGCCTTTTATATTCCCTTAAATTCTGAAGAGGTGACAGACTAGACGCACAGTATAGTGACCTTGTGTAATGGTGGATAAACACCATTATTTGTTGGTATTGTAGTGTGGTCAGGGTGAGTCAGTCTGGAGAGTAGCACGGCCAGTAAGTATTAGTCATCCAACCACCAGGGTTAGAGGACCTAGAGCAAATAACATGACTCCCACAGTGCTCTTAGAGACACTCACACACTCTGTCTGTGATCTGTCTGTGTGCTGTCCGGGCTATTTTTATGGGGCATCAGAATTCATTACTTGTAATACCTCAAAGCTGGATCCAGCTAGGAAAAGTAGAGGAAAATTAAGTTTTTGAGTTAAAATAATCTATAATCTTTTTATTATAGTTATTTTAACATTGAATCAAATGACTCTGTAATTTGAAGGGGTACCTCACAGTGCTAATATCAAAGTCAGACAACTTTGCAACTTGATGGAGTCTTGGCCTTATTTCAGACCCACATATTTGCGCTGTTCTCAACAACTGTTGGATTGTCCTCAGGATGAATCTAACTAAACTTAGCACAAAAAGTAAGGAAATTTGTGTTTGGTAGATTATTTTTCTTTGGTAACAATGCTTTTTGGCAATAAATCTTATACCGTTGGTAAGCCTGTTTAGTTCCCTTTCAAATGGTTCCCCATTTGTAAGGAACATGCATTTGTGGGATGAGCAGCAGCGATGAGTATGTGGGTTGCACCCATTAAAAATTTGCCAAATCGTCTCTGACAATGCCAAACAGCTTTTCTTTGCTGTTACTGTTGACTCTTGTTTTGAGCTTCTGGTACCCCCAGGTGCTGACAATCAGGTGCCTGATTTTGCAACCAGTGGCAATCCCATATGTCCACAGTCTGGGACCACTCTATCCTCCAAGATGACAACACTCGTCCCCACAGGGCAGGGTTTATCAGAGACTACCTCCAGAATGTGGGAGTGAAGAGGATGGAATGGCCTGCCAGCAGTCCTGACCTCAACCCCATTGAACATTTGTGAGATCAGCTTGGGCGTGCTGTTTGTGCCAGAGTGACCAACGCAACCACGTTGGCTGACTTGCGACAAATGCTGGTTGAAGAATGGGATGCCATCCCACAGCAGTGTGTGACCAGGCTGGTGACCAGCATGAGGAGGAGGTGCCAGGCTGTTGTGGCTGTGTATGGTTCTTCCACACGCTACTGAGGCTCCTGTTTGTGAAATGAATAAATTGTTACATTGCCAATATGTCTTGTTTCTTCAAACTCCAATCATCCAATCCACCAAACACCAAACGAGTCAATGGCAGAATAAGCTGTTTGGCATTGGCAGATAAGATTTGGCAAATTTTTTACAGGTGCAACCCACATACTCGGCGCTGCTGCTCATCCCACAAATGCATGTTCCTTACAAATGGGGCACCATTTGAAAGATAATTAAACAGTGTGTGTCTTTTAAATATTTCGAAAGCCATTCATCCAATCTACTTCATACTTGGTGGGTACCCAATGATCTTGGTTTTTGGAATTTGGAGCAATTTGGATAGCGTTGAATATTATAAATATCAATGAAACTAAGTTGAAAACAAATGACAACCTATGTGCAGCTGTGCTGGACATAGCCTAAAACCTTACAACTGAACTCTTCTTTATTTCCCTAAACGAGCACCATATCCTACAAGTCAGGAACATCGTCACTCTGTCAACTCAAACTGAAAGTTTTCCAACTAACTAACTAACACTAAATATGTTACCGCTGGCAGAATACCTAAGCTGATTGAAACCATGTTTTAACGTTACTTTATAAGATGCTATGACCATTATTTTTGACAGTGTATGGTTCCTGCTGAGAGGTAGAGCCCTGCAAGCCCGTCGGGACCCGACAGGGCCCGACGGACTAAACCCATTCGGGCCGGGCTCGGGCCGTTTTTTCTTTTTTACAGATCGGGCTCGGGTCGGACTCGGGCTTATTTTAGCTTCTCTCCTCATTGTGCCCATAATATTCGTGCAGCAGAGCACACGTCACAAAGTGTGTATGAAATATTGTTATATTGATTATATTATAAATATTATACATCGCCTAAGAAAGTAACACAAACGCAACACGAACGTGCGTCACTCACGTACATTAAACAGGTCACACTGACACACACAGTTCAACGGATTTTTATTTATTTTATTAATTTTATTTAACATTAGCCAGTTGGCGAAGAGTTATTTTTGGACATTGTTTTGAACATTGTTCTTCAGTTCAGTTACTGAAAAGCAAAGGTAGGCCGTTTATTTACTTATTTTTGCGGTTTGATCCCGTAGCACTATATTCTCCCTTCATGTTCATGCTTCTGTGTAATGGACAGTTTGTCCAATATGTTTGGTCATGATGTTTCAGGCCTATAATCAAAGTTTACCTCTTAGTAGTGTGTGACGTGTGTGTGTTTGCGTGTGTAGCAGAGACAGCGCGCATCATAGAGAGCGCATCTAGAGAGTGCGCGTCAGAGAGAGAGAGCGCATCAAAGAGCGCGCGCGTCAGAGAGAGCTTAACAAGTGATTGATGTTGGTCTCGGGTCGGGTTGGGTTCGGGCTGAAAAAATTGCAGGGGTTGTCGGGCTGGGGTCGGGTAGGGCTTGAACACCACGGGCCAGGGCCGGGTTAGGGCTGGAGTTTTTGGCCCGTGCAGGGCTCTACTGAGAGGGTAACAGCATCAACAGGTGTGTAGCTCCACAACAGAGTACCAATCAATGCAAATTATGAAAGTAATCATACACAAACACATGGTAGATGAATGCCCAGGCTCTTGGGCTCTCCAGCACGTTGTTTTGTTGCCGGTGGTTGGGCACATTTCTCTGGCCGTTCTGAGTGCTGTTTATGAGCGGCTTCCCCAGCAGGCTGAGCTAGGCTCCCTGCTTCCCCCCGCCCGGGCCACATCACCTTCTACTACCTGGATGCGGGATGGCTACGCGGAAAAAATAGGTGCAGTGCCACTGGGTCCAATTGCAGCAACAGAAAGTTTGCTCCATTTCTAAACTAACGTTAGCTTATGCTGCACACTGTTTCCGCTGTAGGGGAGCTGAAGAAAGGCAATGGATTCGGGAGCATGCATAACATCACATCCTTTGGATTTCCCCAAAAAATACATCCCAATTCCTTTACATAGAAATCAGTCCACAGGCTGTTATAGGCAACTGAAAGTCGGGGAAGTTCTCATTTTTAAATTTACGTTACAACCCGTTCGCCCATTGGCAATAAAAAATTTGCTTGTAAAAAGTTACACATAGGACCTTTAAAAGTTAAAACTGAACAACTGACACTTAGGTGCCTTTTCAGTGAACCTCACCGTTCCACTGGATGCACAAGTACAGCCACACTCCACTTGAATTGCATGTATTTAAATGATTTTCAAAATTATTTTTCTCTCCTTGTTTCTTGTCTTTTAGCTTGGCCGCACTGAAACAGCTGTGAACAACCTGAACCCAGTGTTTGGAGTGAAGTTTCAAGTGGACTACCACTTTGAGGAGATCCAGAAGCTTCGCTTTGCCATGTTCGATGAAGACAAGTGTGCCACTCAGCTCTACGAACATGACTTCCTGGGAGAATTCATTTGTACACTGGGAGTGGTATGGATTGATATCTCCTTTTATGTTCAAAGTCGGTTCTGTATTTAATAGGATACGTTGCCATAAAATGTATTGACCTTATGTGACCTACCCATTTATTTTTTTGTTCTATTAATTTCTGGTTTTGTCTTTAAACTTCTGGTGTCAATTGCCGGCTATGTTAAACTCAAGCCAAAAGTATTGGCCTTGATCAGTTCACACAGTCATTTCTCAAAGTTGGACAAGAGCCACATTTTTGAGTAGAATAGGCTAGAATAAAGATTTCAGTGGTTCAAACCCATATTTCTTTAGTTTTGTGTTTTGTCTTAATTGATTCCTGTCCTGTGTATCTCTTTTTAATTGTCTACTAGATTGTGTCCAATAAGAAACTTCACAGACCGTTGATATTAGCCAATGGGAAGCCAGCTGGCAAAGGATCCATTACGGTAATATTCAGTACTGTCTCTCTCTCTCTGGCTCTCTCTCTCTCTGTATCTTAAACTTTCTTTCTGTCTCTCATATTGACACACACACACACACACACACACACACACACACACACACACACACACACACACACACACACACACACATTGTACCGTATTATAAAATCAAAGGTTGTTGGTCATGTGGATGCAGTCGCTTTTGTTTACTATAATGGCATGTTTGCTATTGTTGATGATGATGACAGTGATGTTACTGTTATTGATGAATGTTATTGTTGCTGCTGTTCCTGCTGATGTTGATGTGAATGTTAATAGTTACAATTACTTTTGCTGCAGCTAATGCTGTGCTGTACTGTTATTTTAGATAACAGCTCAGGAGCTGTCTGACAACAGAATCATCACTTTGACCCTGAGTGGGCGTAAACTGGATAAGAAGGTAGGCAGTTAGACACACACACACACACACACACACACTAAGGCTACATCTACACTACTACGTTTTCATTTTTAAGCGGCATTCTGAAACAAAAACAATCTCCGTCCACACAAGAGTTGAAGTTTAGTTTTAGTTTTAGCTCCAGTAGTAGAACTAATCTCTGTCCAAATTAACACGTCTGACAACGCATATCACATGACCATTCGCATACACTGGGCATGTGCGTGCCAGTGTAAACAGGAAGCAGATTGTCTATCTTTACTCTGCGGTTGAAAATAATGGATGTCTAAGTTGAAAATAAAGAAAAAACAATGGCGACAACTGAGACCAGGGATTTATTTGCTTGGACCGACAACGAGGTGGAACGGTTACTGAAAAGTGTGAGACCACAAAGCATCCCCGGAGTTTTCGAGCCAAAACGTGGGCAGCAGTGTTTTCTAATGTCCCCGTTTTAGGGGCTCTTGAAACGCCGGAGTAGTGTGGACGAGATGTGTAAACGTGACAAAAGATGTTCCATTTTAAACTAAAAAGTAGTAGTGTAGATGTAGCCTAATGAGCTATGATGTGCACAGATAGGTGGGAATTAAAACCATGCAGAATTTCTATTTTCATTATTTCAATGTTTTATTTTAATTTCAATCTTGGACCTACAGTATGAAGTAGCCGCTGGTGTATGGTGAAGGGAAAAGTGACAGCAGGTCAGAAACAGCACAACTTGAATTGTGATTTGAACTAATACTGATGTGTGCCTGCTGTGCACCCTCTAGTTAAACCACCATAGTAAACACAAAGCACAGCCGTTGCAGGAGCTCAGAGTATCTTTTAATTAATACATGAATTAAACAAAAAGAAAACATTCCTCTCTACAATATGATGTTGATGATGTTTATTTTTGGCCACTGCAATTTAATCTACTATAAGCTATATATATAAACTAAACTAAAATCATGTGTTGCAGTTTGGCTAAGGAGAGGAGAATTAAGGATAAATCAAGTAGCATCTTTAAAAAGACAAACTGTCTGTTCTATGCAGGACTTTTTTGGGAAGTCAGACCCCTACCTGGAATTTCACAAACAGGGAGAAGACGGCAAATGGATGCTGGTGCACAGGACCGAGGTGAGTCATCAGTGGGGAATAAAAGCTCCTTCATCTAACTGTCAAAATTGTCAACCATGAGCGGTCATTGTCAGCTAAACCAGGTCTTACACAACAATAAGCGTACAGCCCCGAGTGTAGGTAATTCTACTGTGGCAACAACTGCATTATATATCTGCTGTTGTGTATCTCCATGATTACGTGCCTTTCTTTTATGTCTGTGACTTCAGGTCATAAAGAACACTTTAGATCCAGCATGGAAATCCTTTACTGTGCCGCTTATTTCTCTCTGCAATGGAGATGTGGACAGAAACATCAAGGTTAGTTAGAGTATCATCTGTTATAAAACTGGTGTGATGTGGCATTTCTACTTCATTAAATGTTAGCAGTGCAGATTGGCAATTAAAAGAAGTATTGCATAAAAGTTTGATCATGTTGTTTTGATGATGTTGTGTCATAATCGCAAAGTCTGGACAATAGGGGTGTGCAATCACATGGGAAAAGTAACTACATTTACATACTGTGAATCGTTTTTTTTTAATTTTCTGAATCGTGCACCCCTACTGGACAACAATGCAATATAAAAAAAACTGCAAAAGCTGTCCATATAAAATGTAACCAATTATTCATTTTGATAAAAGTTAACATCTTTGAATAGAGATTTTTACGATGAGCAGCATGGAGAAGTGTAAAGAGGTCCAAATACCAGATTCATTACCACGTGATGGTTTGGAAAATGGAAAAGGTGATGGAATGATGCGATGTGTTCTACACAATGACAGGTCCTGTGTTACGACTATGATAATGATGGTGGCCACGACTTCATAGGAGAGTTTCAAACCACTGCTGCCAAGATGAGTGAAGCCCAGAACTCAGTGGAGGTAAAACATATTTGACATTAGTGTGATTAGGTGTGTGTTTGTCAGTTCAAGTTACTGTAATCTGTTACGGGGTGAATTCAGGCGACAAGGGTCTGACCCAAACACAGACTAAGCAGGCAGACAAGATCAGATCAGTGATTTATTGCTAAAGTAGACGCAGGCTTACATGCAGCAAGTCCAATCTAGGGAGGCAACAAAAAAAAATCACCCATAGCAACTATGATGAACAGACAGGGGAACAAACTGGTATACAGAGAGTAGCTGCTGAGGGAATGAGATCCAGGTAAGGACATGGGAAAGGCCAGGCAGAGCAGCAGAGAAGATGAGTAGGGCTGGGTATGGTTCTAATTTTTTCGGTACTGATACCAATACCAATACCGTGACCTGGATACCAGTTCCTGAACGATACTTTTTTTTGATACCAATTTTATAAAATCCATTTGAACAAAAATTAAATTACAACACAACACATTACGGCACAAATCTTTTTATTTATTTTTCAGCTCCTACTATGTGAGCCCTGTCTCTGTGAGTAACGTAGAGTTTTTCCTGCCTGCCTCTACGACGTGTAACCTTACACAGCCTGCTACACCAGTATTATTAGATCTTAGCAGAAGCATGCTGCTTGCTTATTGGCTCACTGATGCTGATGAGATTTACTCCTTAGGTATTGAAATTTTGGTATTGAATGACCAGGCATTTTTCGATACTTGATACTATATAGGGAATTTAGTCGGTGCCTAAAAAGTATTGAATTCGGTAGCTAGCCCTACAGGTGAGGGAAGTGGGAACAGGTGTGTCATTGGGTGGGACAGCCAGGTGATAGGTAAAGAAGGAAAGTTTGAGGGCATCAGGTTGATGGATGGAAAATGGCAATGATGGGGCCTGGGGAATAGGGAAGTGGTTGGATACAAGGGACACAGAGACAGACTGTGACAGTTATCTGTCACAGTCTGTATTATTGCAGTAAATCCTGGATTACCTGCGTCTTAGCTGTCACTTCTTATATTTTTTCTTATATCTTATTTTTTCATTAACAAAAATAGGATAATTTGGGACAGACAGGGAATGTGAATAGCGACTGGATTTAAACCACTACATCATCCAGTTTGGGCTGCTGCAACTTAGCTGCCGAGTCCTTTTACAGTAAAACAGAATGTTAATGGTTTGATTTTGAAACACTAAACCATTTCTTTTCTAAATTTAAAGGGCATTTATCTTATCTTGCACCAAATAAATGAGAATCAGCCTCTGTCTTTAGCCAATGGATAGTAGTTTTATTTTACTTTTTAGCTATACTGTATTTGCCACAACCCTGCCTCATACTGGTTAATCATGCACCGACTTGCATTGCTGCATTCACACATTATGACTGTCGAGGACTGGTTGTGTCTTAAGTCTGAGCTGCTAATAAATAGATACTATTGAGATTTATTCTTTTCACTTTTGCATTTCTGGTCTGCTAAAGATGTAAAGATGCAGGGATCAGAAAAACGTTCATTCATTAGTAGCTCAGTGTGTGTTTGCGTGTGTATCTGTGTGTGTGTGTGTGTGTGTGTGTGTGTGTGTGTGTGTGTGTGTGTGTGTGAGTGTGTGTGTGTGTGTGTGTGTGTGTGTGTGTGTGTGTGTGTGTGTGTGTGTGTGTGTGTGTGTGTGTGTGAGTGTTCATTTGTGAAACTGGTGGGTGTGTGTGCATGTGCCAAAGCAGCCTCATGACTTGTTCTCCCACTGAGTCTCTTCATGTGTGGTAATGATGTGGACACACACACACACACACACACACACACACACACACACACACAGAAAATAAAAAGATGCGGGATGGAGAGAGAGAGACGTTGTGAAAAGAAGGATGAGAAAATGAAAGGTGCTTTTGAGATGTAAAACAGCCTTTAGCTGAGCCCTAGTAACACGACAAGGCATTTAGAGCTACGTACCTGTCATATGAATCACCAGCGACTCAAGGCCTGTGGAGTGTGTGTGTGTGTGTGCATGTGTGTGTATGTGTGTGTGTGTGCGTGCGTGCGTGCGTGCGTGCGTGTGTTGTGTTTGTGTGTGTGTGTGTGTGTATGTCTCAAATGTTTCTTTTCATCAAACACAGTGCTATATAATGTGTGTTGGTGTGACTTACAGTATCAAAGATAGTCCTATGTTTAATGTTTCTTTCATCTTCATGTTCATCACATAAAATGAATTCATTAAGTGTTTTTAATAAAGAGTATTTTTATGTTTTCTATATATATGTAGGTTGTCATATAAACTGTATACTACACTATTGTAGCATAGTTTGCTTATAATACATCTCCATGTTAACTGTAAGCAGCATGTGGAATACATGCAGATCCAAGTCACAGTCTCTCAGTCGTGTGTGTATGTCCCCCCATCCCCCCGACTTGCACTCTTTACAACTGTGCTGTCATCTCTACTATTACCAATTTCCCCCCCGATTTCCCCTTTGATACTTGTCATTGACTCTTTTCTCTGCAATTGTATTTCTGTCTCTTCAGGTGGAGTTTGACTGCATCAACCCCAAGAAACAGAAGAAGAAGAAGAGTTATAAAAACTCTGGCATTATCATAGTAAAGTTATGTAAGGTAAGGATGGATGGATAGATAAGGGGTGGAGCTTTGGTCTTTTGTCAACAAACCATGTTTGTTTTACAATCTTAATCTTTGCTTGCATCTAAATGATAATGGTTGGGTTCTTACTGTTAGGCTATAATTAGCCTGGCACATAGACCTGTGCAATCACATGTAAAGCACATTTTCCACGTCATCTCCTTGCATCTCTCCTTATGGAGTTTTTGCATTGGTCTTAGGACAATTATTATACCGCTGTAGTAATTAATGTGTCATTTATGATAAATAAAACGGGAAGATACACTGATGTTTTCAATATTAAAGAGTAGAGTGACTACAAAAACAGACACAGGCACTTTTGCCGTTTCAAGCTTTCGGTTTTAGTTGCAGATTCATGTTTTGTCGATCGACTGATCAATTAATCCAGGGGTCTTCAACCTTTTTTAAGCCAAGGACCTCTTAACTGAAACAGAGATGGAGCAGGGACCCCCTACTACATATATTGTATAAGATGAAGTTGCATATTAAATTGGGCCTACAATAACGTGTAGGGTGGCCTAAAGCCTTTATACATAACTTTTTTGCATAGAATAATAAGATATTAAAATCGTCTAGTAATTGTTGGCATGGTTTTATAAATCATGTTTAAATGTTAAACACAGTCAATCCTTAGGATGAACTGTATCTGTGGATGGCCTTAGAGACTACCTTATCTATAGGCCAGTAATGTTGGATTCATTTTAGGACTTTTTAATTTTATGAAAAATTTTACAATAATTTGGAGGCCCCCCTGCATTGACTCTGAGGATCCGGACCCCCTGTTGAAGATCCATGAATTAATCGACTAATTGTCAATCCTAGATTCAGTGTTCAAGATGACTTCCCATTTAGAATACCAATAGGATAAGTTATATCCATTAAAATGTTGAGCTGGAGGAGAGAAGAAAAATAACTGACTTGACTGTCAAAAAAAATCTCTGCACGTCTTGCCACCTCATAATGACCCATCTTACCCTTGACTCAGTGGAACATTTGACATTTTGACCACATTGTGGTTTTGATCAGCTGACACACGTCTTACTGTGTGTCCATAACTACCTCTGAATAACTAATTAGTGTGGTAGCTTTGAGCCCCACACATTAATCTGGAACACTGTGTCTTTAGATGCCTATTGGAATGACATTAAAGCTGTGTACATATGATGACAAGCTTTCATAATTAATTCTTTTCCTTCTTCCTCTTTTCATGCGCACAATCATGACCAAGCCTTTGTACCAAAATGTACACACACACACACACACACACACACACACACACACACACACACACACACACACACACACACACACACACACATACATACACATATAGCACATGCACAAAACAACTAATCTAGTAATTATATTTGGCTGACGGCAAGGATTAGACTAATGACAGTAAAACCCATGCTAATATTCATTGGAATTGAAGTGGAAATTTTAAGATAATAATTGGTGCTCCTTTGTTGGTACGTTGAAACAGAAAAACATGGGCTGTTTTGTCATTTTAAAACAATTATGAAAAAAGTTATAGAATATATATTTTACAGTGTGCTGTGTGTAGTTGTGTACTGCATAGCCTAGGTGTTAGAATTAACTAAGATTAGTAGACAGTCAATTAGTCAGAAACTGTACCTTAAGTAAAAGAATAACAAAAGTCTGTGTTCTTATGTATAGCAGAGTTAACAGTATATAATGGTGGTGAGATTTACACATTCTAATGATTTAATTGAGTGTATCACATACTATATCAATAAATCAATACTTTCTTCTCTTGCTGATGGTTTTGTACTTTGCCCTGTGATTTTTGTTTTGCTAGATTACAAGAGACTACACTTTTCTGGATTACATACTGGGAGGATGCCAGCTCATGTTTACGGTGAGTATAATATTAGCTTGCCTGTTTTTCTGCTTCTGCAATGATGTGGTAATGAGATACATGTTTCCACATGCCTTGCTCTCGAAAACAGATGGAAAACATTTAGACTCTTTATTTTCATCTCCGGGGGTTATGGTTAGATGGCGATCATTTACATACAGAAAGGAAAAGTGTGATGGCAGAAGAAATGAGTGGAGTGGAGAAGAGTATTGGGGTATTGTGAAACATTGAAATGTGGGTCCTTTTATTGAATTGTGAAAACAGGAGGGAAGAAAGACAACAGGGAAAACAGGTAAATACAAGACATGTATATTTTGAAATGGTGAATTGAAAGTAACTGTGACATTAAGATATGGGGATAGATAGAGAAATAGGCAAAGAAAGACATAGAAAGATGGGTATTTTACCAGAGAGAGGAAGAGGGACAGTAAAATTGCGATAGTGTATTCTTGTCTGTTGTTAAGAGAAACTATTGTGTCCCTGGTGATGTCACACCTTTGTGTGCAACTGAGAAAGAGTCCTGTTTTGTAATAGCCAATCACACACATACACGTTTCATTATTTTCCGGGTCGTATTTGTCCAACAAATACAGCTGCCCTGTTGATAATTCTTAGGACCATTCAGACTGGCTCACTGTTACTGTGACACACACTAAACACAAATGTACACATTCTGAAACCACATGCATATTAAGAAAAATGCATACTTACAGCGTATATACAATCAGAGCACACACACACACACACACACAAACACTCTGTGCCAGCTATACATAAGCACATACACAGTGTCCATTTTTTTTCTTTTCTTCTCTATCTCTACAACAATTTCCCAGCTTTGTGAGCTAGAACCGGGCTCCAGATGCAGCTGGGTACAGATAATGTAGTCTGTTATACATGCTTGATTTTTTGTGATCAAGTGTGTTCTGGGTTCAGACACCTGTGCACCTCCTTGTATTTTACAATGTGATGTTTAGTAAAATAAGTGACTAAATACGTAGGGATCTAACCTGGAAAAAAAGCTTAAATGTAGTCAAGCATATACCCTTCTGTGGTGTTATATTGGTACTTGGTTAAATGTGCTGTCATGTGACTTTACAGGTGAAGCAATGTCTCTAACGATTAAGCAATTACAGTATATTAAGAACTGTCCTGTCCAGATTGTTTCGCATGTTTTAGCACATTCTTTTAATTCCATTTTTAGATGGTTAATATTACCAATTAAGACATGTAGTCTGTGTATTATAGGACAACATAAAATTGAGGGTGCAGAAAAAAATAATTTGAGCTTAACTCTGTTGCATATTCTGAATAGCACTGAATCCAGACCAGCAAGTCACTGAAACCAATTTAACAATGTGAAATTATAATGGGACTTTTATTTCCACAGTAAATTACCATTTAAAGCAACATTGCATAACATTAGTATTTTTGTGATTTGTGATATGTGCATTTCACTTATACACCGCTGAATTATACATCCCTACACTTTGCAAACACAGCCAAACATCAAGCATGTGCAACAACACAAGACATAGCAAGCCAGCTAATATCACTTACTAGTCCAACAACACGATGGACAGCTCGCCGTCTTGCAGCTCATCTTTATTTTGCGAAGCTCTCGCCAACGACCAATCTGTGATTTACTCTTGTTCGATGGCCTCTTGCTCGGCCACTCTCTCCTTTACTCTTCTTAGCTTTCGCCAACATCATCTTCGGTGTCTTGGCTTCTGCCATGATGTCCGTATAGGCTGCTGAACCCCATTCTGTTGCCCGCTTACCCGACTCCGGTTCTGGCACGACACCGGCACTGCTTCCTGCCACCATTGCCCAATTTTTGGGGCTCAAGGTCTTAGTCAAGTACAAGAGAGTTTTTGCATGGAGGTGACTTTACTTGTGTTGTTGTGCAGACATGCTGTCAGTGTCAGAGGATGTGTTCTGTTACTCCTGGGGGGGGCATAAAGCTGCTAGATCTTCTCTTAAATGTAGGGCATTGTTAAGGAGCACACTCATGCACTGTCAGCCTGTTATTTTCACCTTATCTTATTGTTGTAAATTAGGCTTTAAAGCAAAGAGCACAGGGTGTTTCCATAGTGACAACGTTGAGCGGTTGATGACAATGTTTGCACCATTATGAATGTGATTGAGGTAAATATGTGGCGTGAGCATGAAAAAAGAGCATTAAAGCCAAACAGCATAATGTTTCTCTGTATGTAGGTTTTTGTCTGTGAAGACAACCAACTATATAGTGACTAATATGTGACGTTATTTTTGGATATTCAAATTTGTAATGCAAACCAAAAAATAATTGACCAGTTAAATAGCTATTGTCGATTTACAGCTTAGCAACCGGCAAGCCAGTCAAGCTTTGGATATCTCCCAATGTTGAAGCAGTGTACATGGTGGTGTAGTAAGAGCGATAGACAACATTTAAAGAGTTTGGAGGTGGGTGTCTCTATGTATACGTTCCAAAACCAAGAACACTAGAGCAAAATTGTAAGGAATAAAATAAACTTTGTGTTTATCTGCCTTAATGCATGCTGCAAACCGAGTGCTACAAGGAAAGAAAGCAAATCATTTAGCTACTTTAGTTTGTGGGGCTGCAGGTTACGTTAAAGGAACACCGCGACTTATTAGGACTTTAGCTTATTCACCGTATCCCCAGAGTTAGATAAGTCCATACATACCCTTCTCATCTCCGTGCGTGTCATAACTCTGTCTGACGCACCCACTGCTAGCCTATTTAGCACAGATCCTGGAGGTAACCAGCTCCAACTAGCCTACTGCTCCCAATAAGTGACAAAATAACGCCAACATTTTCCTATTTACTTGTTGTGAGTTGTATAGTCACAGCGTGTACAAAAACAAGGTCACACGAGACACAGCCACAGAGTGATTAGCGCAACACCTGAAAAGCACCGCTGTTACTCTCTGCTCCTCACCACGGGGATTCTCAGGTGCTGGGAGCAAATCACTCCGCCCAAGTAGCAGTGCTTCGCCTTCTGAGAATATAGTTCCCAGTATGTATACGGTTATAAGATGGCTGTGTCTCATGTGACTTTGTTATTTGTACACGCTGTGACTATACAACTCACAACAAGTAAATAGGAAAATGTTGGCGTTATTTTGTCATCAGATAGTCCTCATCTTTAAAGCTTTTTCTTCTGTACCGTTAAAGCAGCTGAACATTAAAATGTGACCTGAAGACAGTATTTTTAACAATCAAATATTCATCAAGTATCGGAGCTAACGTTAGCTTTATTAGCTAGTTAGTGAGTTATCTAAAGCTGATGAAGTTATTTTAGCTGGGAAAATTGTTGGTTGCAAGCTAGTTCACTTCTAGTCTACCTCAGTTTGAAATCATTGACCCACAGAATTTTAAATGACAAGGCAAGGCAAGGCAGCTTTATTTGTATAGCACATTTCAGCAACAGGGCAATTCAAAGTGCTTTACATAAAACATTAAAGAGCAGTTAGAAAACGATTAAAAAAATTAAATTAAAAAAACATTTCTCCGACCACAGGTCCTTTTGGCTCCGGTTACTTGGTGTTTTCGTTACCCATTACAAGATTGCAGTAGTTCTACTTTTCACTACGATGTAGCCGTTGCTACAAAGCTTAGTTTAATCTCGGTAAACTTTGCTAAATCCAGGACAGTTCACAGTCTGTCTCTTGATAAATTCACAGAAATATCTGACAAGTTCACAGATGTTGTCTTTCTTATTGACCTAGTTCACAGACTAAATCTGACCAGTTCACAGACGTGGTCCCTGTATGGATAATCTATTGTCACACCCTGCCCCGTAAACCTGCCCCGTAAATTATTGTAACCTGACTATACAGCCAAATTTTAACTGGACATGATTTAGTATCATTAAATTAGATTAGATTAGATAATATTACTTTATTCATCCCACAATGGGGAAATTCACTTGTTCACACCTAATTGCTGAATATCTGATGTAGATATGCTCTAATCAGCTCTTGATGGCCAGTTAAAAAACAGAGTGGGAAGTTATGACTTGTCCAGATGTGCTTTGAAGTTTATGGGCGTTAGAATTCAGACTACATCCAGCCTGCTCTCTTTTGGATGACTGAGGTGAATGAGAAACACTCACCTCAAGTGCCTCAGTAAAAGGTTGGACAGTGTTGCGCAGCTCTCAGCCATGGACATACAGTGAGGAAAATAAGTATTTGAACACCCTGCTATTTTGCAGGTTCTCCCACTTGGAAATCATGGAGGGGTCTGAAATTGTCATCGTAGGTGCATGTCCACTGTGAGAGACATAATCTAAAAACAAAAATCCAGAAATCACAATGTATGATTTTTTAACTATTTATTTGTATGATACAGCTGCAAATAAGTATTTGAACACCTGAGAAAATCAATGTTAATATTTGGTACAGTAGCCTTTGTTTGCAATTACAGAGGTCAAACGTTTCCTGTAGTTTTTCACCAGGTTTGCACACACTGCAGGAGGGAGTATGGCCCACTCCTCCACACAGATCTTCTCTAGATCAGTCAGGTTTCTGGGCTGTCGCTGAGAAACACGGAGTTTGAGCTCCCTCCAAAGATTCTCTATTGGGTTTAGGTCTGGAGACTGGCTAGGCCACGCCAGAACCTTGATATGCTTCTTACAGAGCCACTCCTTGGTTATCCTGGCTGTGTGCTTCGGGTCATTGTCATGTTGGAAGACCCAGCCTCGACCCATCTTCAATGCTCTAACTGAGGGAAGGAGGTTGTTCCCCAAAATCTCGCAATACATGGCCCCGGTCATCCTCTCCTTAATACAGTGCAGTCGCCCTGTCCCATGTGCAGAAAAACACCCCCAAAGCATGATGCTACCACCCCCATGCTTCACAGTAGGGATGGTGTTCTTGGGATGGTACTCATCATTCGTCTTCCTCCAAACACGGTTAGTGGAATTATGACCAAAAAGTTCTATTTTGGTCTCATCTGACCACATGACTTTCTCCCATGACTCCTCTGGATCATCCAAATGGTCATTGGCAAACTTAAGACGGGCCTTGACATGTGCTGGTTTAAGCAGGGGAACCTTCCGTGCCATGCATGATTTCAAACCATGACGTCTTAGTGTATTACCAACAGTAACCTTGGAAACGGTGGTCCCAGCTCTTTGCAGGTCATTGACCAGCTCCTCCCGTGTAGTCCTGGGCTGATTTCTCACCTTTCTTAGGATCATTGAGACCCCACGAGGTGAGATCTTGCATGGAGCCCCAGTCCGAGGGAGATTGACAGTCATGTTTAGCTTCTTCCATTTTCTAATGATTGCTCCAACAGTGGACCTTTTTTCACCAAGCTGCTTGGCAATTTCCCCGTAGCCCTTTCCAGCCTTGTGGAGGTGTACAATTTTGTCTCTAGTGTCTTTGGACAGCTCTTTGGTCTTGGCCATGTTAGTAGTTGGATTCTTACTGATTGTATGGGGTGGACAGGTGTCTTTATGCAGCTAACGACCTCAAACAGGTGCATCTAAATTAGGATAATAAATGGAGTGGAGGTGGACATTTTAAAGGCAGACTAACAGGTCTTTGAGGGTCAGAATTCTAGCTGATAGACAGGTGTTCAAATACTTATTTGCAGCTGTATCATACAAATAAATAGTTAAAAAATCATACATTGTGATTTCTGGATTTTTGTTTTTAGATTATGTCTCTCAGGATGTTGCTAAAGAGGCAAACATGCAACATACTGTGGTAAAATAGAAATATTATTTTTTTGGGATTTTGCAAATGGGTGCTGGTAGTTATTGACTGATGTAAGTATTTTAATAATTTCCTCACTCAGGACCTTGCTCGTTTGTAATGAGCATAATTTAACTGCATGGGAACATTTGCCTTATCTAGTGGTGGTTAGATGAGCAAATTTAAGGCGGAATGGGAACTCTTAAATCCTCCCTGCTCCTTCCTAATCTTTTGCTTTTTGTCACAGACCTGCGGCACTTTCACTGATGCGCACACACACACACACACACACACACACACACCTAATTCTGTCTTAACACAGCTACTTACCCTTAAAAACTCATTTACACACAAGTGAGTACAGATATATAATGTCCTCGTCACAATCCTGCTTTCATACTTACACACTACGACCAATTTACATGTAAAATCCCAAACCATAACTTTTGCACACACACACAAATCCACACAGTATCTTTTTCATACAGACATTTTATCACAACACATTATCTTCTTTATACAGACATTTTATTACATGTACCTCTGCACTCTGTATAATACGTATACTGTTGGTGGGCACACACACACAAACACACACACACACACACACACACACACACAATATCTTCAAACGTGCACCGTGCCTGCTTATGCTCACTGTCTGATTTAGACATGCACAAGCACACATAATCTCACGTAGACGCTCACATTTTGCATACACACACACATACAGTGAGTAGCAGCCGTTTGCAAAAACGCACACACACACACACACACACACACACAGACACACACACACACACACACACACACACACACACACACACACACACACACACACACACACACACACACACACACACACATGCAAGCAGGCAAGAACTGTTTTGCAGTGTTCAATCAGACTTAGTATGGCTCTAATCCTAATCTCTAGGAAGGGAAAGTCTCCTCATAGCTGTGGGAGCAGGAGGAGAGAGCAACTTTCTCTGTTACACACTTCAACACAAAGAGACAGCCTGCTACTGCTGATGGGCTGTTTGTGTAAATACTCATTTCAACTGAATTCTGCTATTATCAATATCTTATGTTTGATATCATTCAGGGCCGTGAAGTGCCCCTTTCCCTGGGGATTCATGTAGAAAACAAACTTGAATGAGAGCACAGACAAGCATCTTCACAGCTCAAGATGTTGACAGATGATATCAGTTAAAACCAGTAGATAAGAAGTAATTCCACTACTTTTGACAATAACTATTAATGTAACTAATTACTTTCTTAAATTAAATAAATAGGCTCAATATTTGTTACTTTTGTCGTGATCATCAAACAGACAAACGCAGCCTATTCCCCAAATTGTTTCCAAGTTATGATCTAACGTCACACAACCTTATGACAAAGTAATGACATGAATCAATCAGCATTAGACTGTCACTGCACACAATGGCCGACTTTAAGAAATTGTGATATGCTTTTAAAACTACAAAATTGCATTACAAAGATATGGGCATTTAGTGGGCAAAGAAGGTCAAATGAAAGATGCTATTGAGTTGCATTATGGGAATTGTGGGATCCATTTTTTTTTTTTTTACTTGACCCATACCAGAAAATAAAAGTCTGGATATTTCAGCCTCAGATAAATGATTTTGATCATTCTTTTTTAATCTGTCTGTTGTGAGTAGCTGGTTTTCACTTATTATTTGATTGCAGTCACTTCTACTTTATTTTTTAATTTTTTTTTATCAGTGTCAAGCTACTGTCAATTAACTAATTTCCTGCAGATGTTTCACATTAAAAGCCTACCACATAAAGGAGAGATTATGCCTTTTGAGCAACCGGGTTAGCACACACCAAATGTTTCGGCCGATGACGTAGACGGCCCTACTGATTTTGAACAGCTCACCGGGAGACTGAAGGCAGGATACATTCAGAAACCCGTATCTCACTCAAAGCGGCATGGATGTTGTTTTTTTCCAAGTTTGTATGCGTGTGGAAGCACCAGAGACCCCATATCCCAGAAAAAGTGTTTTTTTCATAATATGGGTACTTGCGTATGTAACCATGTAATCTGTTCAGGAAGTGTTGAGTGTCATTAACAGTATAACACCAATTTTTTTATTCAATTCAATGTTCAGTTTGTTAAATAAAGGAATATTGGAAATGATTTCCTTTAATTTATTTTAAATTCATGTTGCATTTTAGCAGACTACTGAAAGCATGCAGAACTGACCACACTTTAATATCTGTTTATTTATCGCAAGTAATATTATCGCAATATTCAACCACGCTATCGCTTATTTTCCTCATATTGTGCAGCCCTATTATAAATAGACCTTCCTACAGTTAAAGTATGGTAGTGGACAGCAGGTCCTAGTTGTCATTAGGCAGAGTGAGACATAGTAACTCCAGTCGATGCTCACACAGGCTCTCACGCACTCATCCATCCACACTCCCCTCCATCCATCACTCTCGCTCTCTCTGCGAGGTCCTGGCGGGACAATTGGCTTATACTCAACAAGGCACAGCTTAGAAAACTCCAATGTAAATGTCACTATGTCAATTATTTGACAATAAGTTGCCAGTAGTAGAATCCTGCAAATTTTTACAGT
Source organism: Zingel zingel (assembly GCA_023566125.1). Taxonomy (NCBI): domain Eukaryota; kingdom Metazoa; phylum Chordata; class Actinopteri; order Perciformes; family Percidae; genus Zingel; species Zingel zingel. The sequence continues at coordinate 37,803,480 of CM042320.1, read as the reverse complement.
CACACACATTTTCTGCCACATTGCTGCGCTGAAATATACAGTAAAGAGATGCTGCTCTGTTGCCCCCTGTTCATCTTAAATCTGTGCTCTTGCTTGTTAAAACTGTGTGTTTGTCATGTTGAGTTTAGTCTACTTGTGTGTTAGCAATTACTAATAACTTGGGCGAGGCATAAGTTAGAAACAGAATGGCGTCATCTCCTACTGTCATCAAATTCACAGCCATCAAACTAATAATGTCTGTCACCTGGAGAGGGCACTGGAGAAAAAAATGCTTTAATAGTTTGGGCGCCATCGACTGTCAGTTTGGGCATATATATTTATAGATTCATAATAAGACAAAATGAATGGATAGCAGGGCTGGAAAATGAACATCACTGATATAAACAACCTCCTCCTTAGCAGTATACACATTCATGGATTGTATAGTAGCATTTATGTAGGCACGCTCACAGTACATTGTTAGGGATCTGGAAAAAACCCATTTGCCAATAAAACAATGTTTTGTTGGTTAATTTGGTAATTTAAATAGTCCAATTGAGATTTTATATATATATATATATATATATATATATATATATATATATATATATATATATATATATATATATACGTAGCCAATTAGAGCCACAATTTACTTTAAATTTTAATGGGTTGTAATTACATTTTATTCCCGAAAAGACGAATTCAGCATGCATGCCCAGTACATTTAAAAAGGCAGGCCGTGACATGTGATCCCCGGCTCCTCCTGTCCGCATGTTAAAGTGTCCTTGAGCAAGACACTGAAGCCCAAGGTGCTCCCGATGGGCAGGCCAGCGCCTTGCATGGCAGCTCCGCCATCATCGGGGAATGAATGTGTGTGTGAACGGGTGAAAGGAACGGCAAAATTGTAAAGCATTTTGTCCGGTATGGTAGAAAGGCGCTTTATAAATGTAGTCCGGTAAGGTAGAAAGGCGCTTTATAAATGTAGTCCGGTAAGGTAGAAAGTCGCTTTATAAATGTAGTCCATTTACCAATTATACAAAATACACAAAAAATCCTGATTCTGTCACCCTGCATTTCTCTGTGTCCATCACTCCTGCTGCTCTTTATGCTCTGTCCTCTCTCTCCTCGCATTCTTTACCTCATTTGCCCAATTTCCTCTCTTGTACTCACACATCTACCATCTTTGCTCTCTCTTCCTGCCTCTCCATTGTCTCTTTCCTCAGTCGCTGTCCCAATTGAACCAGAACATTGTTGTTTTATAAAACTCCAAACAAAGAGAGAAAGAAGGAGATGCATTAGACTGTCTTTAAGCCGATAGGAGGGAGGCGGAGTTTCTAGGTCTGTTATTCACTGCCTGAGGAAAAGCTTGTCACTATTAATCTCATATTATGTTAGACTGAGTGTGTGTGTGTGTGTGTGTGTGTATGTGTGTGTGTGTGTGTGTGTGTGTGTGTGTGTGTGTGTGTGTGTGTGTGTGTGTGTGTGTGTGCCTTTTAGTTTGGGTACATGTGTTTTAAAGCATCTGTGTTCATATTTGTATATTCTGTATGTCAACGTAGTGTCACTCTGTGGTCGTCTGTGTTAAAAATATTCCTCTGTGTGTTTTCAGGGACACTCTCGTTTAATACACTGATGCGTGATGGAGTATTTTTCTTAATCTGTCCTCAGATGACAATAATTCCTTGCTTGGTGACCTTAACCTTTTGAAATTACAATGGTTTTAATATGTTGGAAGGTATAAACAGTGTAAATACATTTTTAGAGTAAAGGTCTAAGTTTGTGTCACAGAAAACATACTGAAGGGCCACTAATAATTCATAGTTATAGGGCATAAAGATATTGTAAGATTCTTCTTCTTTCTCAACAATTTAAAATGTGATGAAATTAACCGTAGGGCAAAAATACATTATGTTAGATTATTTGTGTGTCCTGCCCTTCAGGGGAAAAAAAAGATGCTTCTTCTTTTAGTGAGAGGCCATTTTATAGTAGGCCTAGCGCTTTATTTTTCTGTTCATATCATGGCACAGTAGTTTGTGATACAAAAAAAGCAATAACATGCATTGTGGAGTTGAGAAGTCAATCACAATATCAACTAAATCATAGCAATTGGCTCTCGAACAAGGTATGTGAGAGGTGCATGGTTCTCACTGTCGATGTTCTCTTACTCCAAGATAACATGTTCCAGCTTAGACACAGTTTTTAACACTTACAGTACCAGCAACTCCAGTTTCTCTTTGTTTCCTTCAGACCTTCACTTAACATTGTATAATGCCACTAAAAGGCAGAAATAAATTAATTTCATTGTTGTTTGCTTTCAGTCAGATTGTTAAAAATAGTAAGTGTAAACATTGTATTGTGTTTTATTATGGACCCTTAACAGACATGTTATGTTTTCAGCGACATCTGAGTTATCAAGGTGTTGTTTTTCAAAACTTCGAACATATATCATGTGACGACCTCAACGTTCTAAAATCAGAGTTTAGTCAGGCAAAGAGGGCAAATCTGCAGTTTGTGAATCTGAAGTTGCAGTTATGTAGTTTTACATAATCATGGTATGTGACCTTCTAGTAGAGAAACAAAGCTAAACCACCAGTGGCTCCAGCTAAGTAATTGAGGCACCAATGAGAGTGGCATGTGTCACATGAAGAGCTAACATTAAGTTCCTCATTCCACATTTAGCAGATGCACAGTAGAGTTAAACAGAATAACATATCAAAACGCACAGCTTGTGTTGTTGCCAGATGAATCATTTTGCCTTTTAGATTTTTATCCGAGTAACCTGCACTGAAGAAAAACAATAAAACGGGGCTCCTCCTGGGATATTTTTTATTTAATGTCAAAAGAGACTGTTCGACTGCTGCTGCTGTCTACAGTGGGTACGGAAAGTATTCAGACCCCTTTAAATTTGTCACTCTTTGTTTCATTGCAGCCATTTGCTAAAATCACAAAAGTTCATTTTATTTCTCATTAATGTACACTCAGCACCCCATCTTGACAGAAAAAAACAGAAATGTAGAAATTTTTGCTAAATTATTAAAAAAGAAAAACTGAAATATCACATGGTCATAAGTATTCAGACCCTTTGCTGTGACACTCATATGCTGTCCATTTCTTCTGATCCTCCTTGAGATGGTTCTACTCCTTCATTGGAGTCCTGCTGTGTTTAATTAAACTGATTGGACTTAATTAGGAAATGCACACACCTGTCTTTATAAGACCTTACAGCGCACAGTGCATGTCAGAGCAAATGAGAATCATGAGGTCAAAGGAACTGCCCAAGGAGCTCAGAGTAGGGCTGGGTGATATATCGATATTATAATCAATATCGTGATGTGAGACTAGATATCGTCTTAGATTTGGGATATCGTAATATCGTTATATGACATAAGTGTTGTCATATCCTGGTTTTAAAGGCTGCATTACAGTAAAGTGATGTACTTTTCTGATCTTACCAGACTGTTCTAGCTGTTCTATTATTTGCCTTTTCCCATCTTAGACATTATGTCCACATTACTGGTGATTATTTATCTAAAATCTAAGTGTGAATATATTTTGTTAAAGCACCAATTGTCAACCCTAGAATATTGCCGCAATATCAATATCGAGATATTTGGTCAAGAATATCGTGATATCTGATTTTCTCCATATCGCCCCGCCCTAGCTCAGACACAGAATTGTGGTAAGGCACAGATCTGGCCAAGGTTACAAAAAAATGTCTGCAGCACTCAAGGTTCCTAAGAGCACAGTGGCCTCCATAATCCTTAAATGGAAGTAGTTTGGGGCGACCAGAACTCTTCCTAGACCTGGCTGTCCAGCCAAACTGAGCAGTCGTGGGAGAAGAGCCTTGGTGAGAGAGGTAAAGAAGAACCCAAAGATCACTGTGGCTGAGCTCCAGAGATGCAGTAGGGAGATGGGAGAAAGTTCCACAAAGTCAACTATCACTGCAGCCCTCCACCAGTCGGGGCTTTATGGCAGAGTGGCCCGACGGAAGCCTATTCTCAGTGCAAGACATATGAAAGCCTGCATATGAAAGCCTGGAGAAAACCAGGCACTGCTCATCACCTGCCCAATACAATCCCAACATTGAAACATGGTGGTGGCAGCATCATGCTATGGGGGTGTTTTTCAGCTGCAGAGACAGGATGACTGGTTGCAATTGAAGGAAAGATGAATGCGGCCAAGTACAGAGATATCCTGGAAGAAAACCTCATCCAGAGTGCTCAGGACCTCAGACTGGGCCGAAGGTTCACCTTTCAACAAGACAATGACCCTAAGCACACAGCTAAAATATCAAAGGAGTGGCTTCGGAACAACTCTGTGACCATTCTTGACTGGCCCAGCCAGAGCCCTGACCTAAACCCAATTGAGCATCTCTGGAGAGACATGAAAATGGCTGTCCACCAACGTTCACCATCCAACCTGACGGAACTGGAGAGGATCTGCAAGGAAGAATGGCAGAGGATCCCCAAATCCAGGTGTGAAAAACTTGTTGCATCATTCCCAAGAAGACTGGCTGTACTAGCTCAAAAGGGTGCTTCTACTCTTCTAGAAGACCCTTCTACTCAAGGGTCTGAATACTTATGACCATGTGATATTTCAGTTTTTCTTTTTTAATAAATTTGTGAAAATTTCTGCATTTCTGTTTTTTTTCTGTCATGATGGGGTGCTGAGTTAATGAGAAATAAAATGAACTTTTTTGATTTTAGCAAATGAAACAAAGAGTGACAAATTTAAAGGGGTCTGAATACTTTCCGTAACCACTGTATATTCACTTTTTTTCATTCCATTATTGTAGGTGAGAAATTAAAGGCAACAGCTAACGACCCAGAGCAATTACAGTATCTCAAAATATCACTAAAAGCAATGCAGGTTTCGGAGATGGGCTCTAATCTGTCACTTCTCTGTTTTTCCTTAGGTCGGTATAGACTTCACAGCATCTAATGGGAACCCTCGAGAGCCGTCCTCCCTCCACTACATTAACCCACTGGGCAGCAACGAGTATCTCGCTGCCATTTTAGCTGTGGGACAAATCATACAGGACTATGATACGTGAGTGTCTTCATGGCTGTTGCACTTGTTTTTAATCAGTTAGAACTACAGTTATCTTGAAATAGTTGACTTCACTTTAATGGTCCAATGGTTGTAAACTGCATTTCCCAGGGAAGGGGCAGATTAAATACAAGCATTAGACCACTTATACCCCGTTTACACGTACATGGTTGTTTTGAAAAACTGAGACATTTCCCTTCGTTTGTGCCCTTCATTTACACGCAAACAGAGAATTGGCCTCTAAAAACGATTTGCATGTAAACTGAGACAAACAGAGGTTTAGGCAGCCGAGGAGCTTAAGGCTTCTCGTTATACTGACGCCTACAGGTTTGGCATGCTCTTGATGGCATTGACGGCATATACTGTATACACGGGTACATGTAAACGAACACTTTTCTGAAAACTGACAGCTGTGCATGGTGTTATTTTTGAAAACTGAGAGGTTGAAATGTCCGTTTATGAAAATAGCCGGCCACGTGTAAATGTAGGATTAAAGACTGATAGCATAAGATGAGCTGGACTTGGGAACATATTAGAAACAATGAGGATGCAGAGTATTTTTTTGTAATTTCCATGTACTTGTGTGCATCAAACTGGTTGATCAGTTCCCTAGTATCCATCTTAATCCCATCATACCCAAGAACCACTGTGTAAGGTGTGTAAGCTTTAGAATGGCTGTCAGTAAAACACACATAACTATTATTTTACTGTTTTAAGGATTGTCAGAGTAAAGGCCACCAATAATTCATAGATTTACATGGCATTTGTAAGATAATGTAATATTATTCTTCTCTCTCAACAGTTACTATAAAGTGTGATGAAAATCATTGTAGGTCAGAAAGACTATGTCAGATTGTTGGTTAATTTTTCTGCCAGCTCTCTGCTAGTTTCTCTACAACTGTCTTTGAATGGGTTTCTTTGTTAAAAGGTAACAGGATTTCCTCTGCTGTCTAAATCCAGCTTGTAGAATTTGATTGAAAAAAATTGAAAAAGGTTTAACTAACGTTCCAATGTGTTGTCATGGTTTCCTCCTCAGCGACAAAATGTTTCCTGCTCTGGGATTTGGAGCCCAACTCCCACCAGACTGGAAGGTATGTGTGTGTTTTCTGGTGGTGGTGTTGTTTTTTTGTTTTTGTGTGTGTGTGTGTGTGTGTGTGTGTGTGTGTGTGTGTGTGTGTGTGTGTGTGTGTGTGTGTGTGACACAGAAGGAGGAGGGCGGGTTCTCATATGCAAACTTACAGTTAAAGCAAGCTTACACACACAGATAAAACTAAACATTATACATGCATATTCACATGATTACGCAACTGTTAACCCATCTGTGTTGCCATGGCACTGAGCTGATGAAAAGGACAAAGGAGAGAGAGGTACACAGAGGGAAAGAGAGGGTGGGAGGGAGAAAGTGTGGGAGAAATGGACAGTATTTCTCAACAATAGTTTACAGTGTAGTGAATGAAGAATATCAAGTTTATTGTCTTTATTTCTTGTCTGCTCAGGTGTCACACGAATTTGCCATCAACTTTAACCCCACCAACCCATTCTGTTCAGGTGAGTTACTGTGCAGCAGTCCCAGATGCCATCGGTGACCCTGCTTGTACCTTTGATAAATATTCATGATATAGTCACATTTTTACATCATGCCTCAATTTAGTTTTTTTTATTGGACTAATCTGTGTAGCCCGACCGATACTGTATATTTGAGACAAATACAAAAAAACAATCTGATAGGGATCTCCGTCATATTTTTACTACAAATGTAGTAAGCGGGACATTTTACATTTGAAACAAACTGTAGTTTGTATTAGTGTTGTGCAATTAATTGAATTTAATCGCAATTACAATTTCGGCACATAGCGATCACAAAAACAGAGTAATTGAGTTTTTTTTTTATTTGCACATTACGTTAAGTAAACTCTTTTTTTGTCTTGTGTTCTGAATGGGAAAAAAAGTTCAAACAGGAAAAGTATTAAGGGGAATTTCACAGTTCTGTTTCACTGTTTTTTAAATTCAATAATTGCAACATCTTTCCAAAAGTCAATGAGTATTTGTGTTAAATAGTCATGATTTTTAGCCTGACAAGCCAGACCCACACCAAGATGTTGGGTCTGGGAACTCACCATTGGCAGGGCTCAATCCGAGAGGCGGGATAAACAGTTGTCTTTCAAATTCCCTCTGCACTCATAGCCAACCAGAGCAACACTAGTTGATTAAACTTTTGCCGTATCTGGTCGGCAAAACTCCGAACACATCTTCCTTTTAAGAATGACTTCAGTGCTTAACTCCAAGTCTTCCAGAGTCGCGGCCAAAGCCGATTCGATAGAATTTGGTTTTTCCAGCTTGCAAGCCGACGGAGAGTTGCTAGACTACGGTGGCCGGGAAGTTCAAAGCAACATTACAAAGCTCGAGACAAATTTACATTTTGGAAAACAAATTAACATTTCAGAAAACAAATTAACATTAAAAAAAAAACAAATTAACATTTTTTAAAAAAAATTAACATTTAAAAAAAAAAATTAACATTTCAGAAAACAAATTAACATTTAAAAAAAAAAATTAACATTTAAAAAAAAAATTAACATTTAAAAAAAAAAAATTAACATTTAAAAAAAAAAATTAACATTAAAAAAAAAAATTAACATTTTAGAAAACAAATTCACATTTTAGAAAACAAATTAACAAGACGCAAAACACTTTTACCAGTCCCGAAACAAAACAAACGGAAAGGGAATGCACCACATACCGGAAGTGACGAAGTGTTGTTGGTGAGCGCGGTCAGTTTGTGTTGTCGTTGTGGAGTGGGGTATATGGCGTGAATGAAGTTTATGGTGACCGAACATGGACTGCGTCCGAGGGATGTTTTGCCCGTTTTGTGGCAAACACATGAACAGCTTAACGCGGGTTTGCTTTAAGTGTGGTCGGAGTTTTTAAAGGATGCGACCTGACGGAAACATTGGAAAAACAGGGGACGTCTCGACAGCCGCGGCCGAATAGAAGCTAGCTACAGCGGGGCAGCTGAGTCCGTCTGCGGCTGCAGGACCTGGAGCTCACTGCTCGTTCCTGGGAGCCCAAACCGACACCACGCAGCTGGAGTCCCAGGCCGTACTGCTGGGCCCGCTGGAGGGAAGGGAAGCCTGGGAGAACCAGGACCAGGACTGAGCGGAGCGGACTGTCATAGTGAAGTTGCTGAAGTTTAAATCACAGGTTTCCTAAAGGGAGTCTGGCGGGACTCGGACTGTGGACGACGAAAGATGACTTTAAGTCTCGTTAAATAAATACACACATAAATAAATGAATAAATAGTGGAGGAGTGAGCCTGGACATTTCAGTCTGTTTAAACTTCACTTTGAAGCAGAAACTCTTAGTTCAGAAGGGTGAAGTTTCCGTTTGGACTCATATCTGTGAACTGATTATAATAAATATTCTTTGTATTAACACATTAATTAGTCTCTGTCTTTTTGTTTAAAAAAACTAGAACATCGCATGAGATTTTGAAGATTTATAGTGATTTTATTTCCGTTGTTATATACAGTCTATGGTTCCAATGAACTGTAGTCAAGGCCTCATCTAACAACACCTCGTCACTTCCGGTATGTGGTACATTCCCTTTCCGTGAAGAATCTGTCATTTGTAAATTTGTTTCGGGACTGGTAAAAGTGTTTTGCGTCTTGTTAATTTGTTTTCTAAAATGTTAATTTGTTTTTTATGTTAATTTGTTTTTTAGAATGTTAATTTGTTTTCTAAAATGTTAATTTGTTTTGTCCTTGGTAAAAGTGTTTTATGGTAGGTAAAAATGTTTTCCAAAATGTAAATGTCTCGAGAATGAAAAGTGTTTAATTCTTTGTAATGTTGCTTTGCACTTCCCAGCCACCGTACTAGACTGTCCCTGGCTGCAAATTACATTTGCTGCCGTTAGGGTGCGTCTAGATTTCTAGGCTATTATTGGCCAATATGCGGATCCCAAAAAGGTAATATTGTCCAAAATATCTGTCTTGATAGAAACTTGGGCTGGGGCAGTGAAGCCCATTGCAACACTGTATGGGATATTGTTACAAACAAACTTTACTTAACTATTAACAAGAACCATCTGAACATTTGCCTGGTATCGACACCTCATCAACATACAGACTTGTTTTCTGTTTACAACACTATTCCATTTATAATAACATCAGCTGAAAACACTGTTGCTTATTTATACTTATGTTGTTGGCTATTTTGTGGCCTGGACCCACATTCTCTGCCAACAAGCAGTATTAACATTACGCAATTATTACTAAGCATTTTCTTTCCCTATGAAGATGAGAAATATTGTCTTATTTGTTGTATAAATATCCTGTCAGGCCCCTATTAAATATGACTACACTAGTGTTGCAACAGCAAAAAGGTTGCCACCACTGTGTGAGACACTGAAACAGAATTAAAGTTCAATTAAAAGGACAGAAGAATAAAGGCCCATTTTCTCTACAAACCCAAGCCACATAAGGCTACAATGCCATTGTGACTTTGTGGAAATACATTTAACACTACAGAGAAAGAGCTAAAACATCACTGCAATAGAAATTGGAGTATTCTTTATTTTTAACAAGACTGCAGGACACCCTGAAAAAAAAGACATGCCATCTCCAGATCATGTGACAGCAGCAGGTGCTGTACTCCTCTATAAGTGTCTTACTGAGTCTGAGTAAATAACACCTTCACACTTCACCTACACCTTTTACGATGTTTGTGTAAATTGGTAGTATAAATAGCAGTGCACACTATGATACCACACAGTTGCTCCTGACAATTCAGACCAGTGAAAGATCCAGAAAAGTTATTTATTGATAGTGTACAACTCTTAAGAGGTTAAATTATGGAGATAGATTCATCTCAATATAATTTGTGTCAGCAGATAGACAATCCCTATGTAAATGTGTAAACTGTAGATATCAAAAACCTTCCACAAATACAAAAAAGATTTCAAAACTCCTAAAAATATTTTTGCAAATATGAAATGGATCTGCAGGGGGTCATATTTCGAGATAAATTTACAAGAAATAAACTCACAAATTTACAACTGAAGTCGGAAAAGGAACCACATTGCTTCAGAATCACCACAGACCGTATACCGTATATTAGTAGTATATTGCAATTGGATTTAGAAATAAGGAAATACTTGTGATTTTAGCCCCAAATCACTATATTATCATAAGCATCCAGACTTTGAAGAGACTTTGCCATGAATTGTGCTCCAACCAAGTTTGGGCTGTTTTTGGTAGTTTTGCTATAATAGTTTGAAGGTGCTGGAAAGGTTTCTCTTCAACATGTAAACATCAGCCAATATACAGTATTTATAATAGCCAACATACCTCTGTGAAGTACAGTACATTGCCATATGCTGCACCGATTCCCTATAAAGAAAGCACGGAACTGGCGGTGCTGTAAGCCCCTAGCCTGGCTCCGCCCTCCTACGTACTTCTGCTCAATTTTCATTTTCCTTCAGTACTACGTCTGGGTTTGCGGTATATTCTTGGGTTTTCTCCAATCAAATTTTAACAGATCCAATCAGTGAACAGAGGGAGTGGCTGAGAACGATGACGTTGAGTTTCGGAAACCTTCGGCAAGTTCCGTAATGGCGGCGGAGAAAGATGCGGTCCGTTTTGGCAACGCTGCCGAATATCCAGAAGTTCAAGCCCGAGCAAGAACCATCTTTGCCACGGGGTTCGGGAAAAGTTAGATTTTCCAGCTCGCTCCGTTAGTGGTGAAGGAGTGGCTAAGGCGAACGCTAGCGATGCTAAGCCGATAGTTGTTGTCGTCTCCCCTCTTGTTAGCCTGGTCCTACCAGACAGTACGTAAGAGGGCGGAGCCAGGCTACCAGAGTGGCTCTGGGCAGATCCAATAGTTTTAAATTTCAACAGAGTACCCGCCTTTAAGGAAGTTAACACTTGTCAATGGAGAGAGGCCAGACTCTCTGTACAAATGAAATGTACGAGAGTCTGATAGGACCAAGCTAGTAAGCCCCCGGATCTGATGTAATTTATGCATTTGACAATGACAAGACATCACATTCTCAAACTGTGGGTGCTGTACGGTACCTGCTGATGGATAATGCAGTGCAAAGCAATTGCCCTATCTGCTCCTTTCCCCATGTTTATTTTGCAAGTAATTAAGTGTTACCACTGCGTTTCTCCTCCCGATCATTGATGGTGCACCATCTGTTATTCCTAGGAGAGACTTCCTTGACAAACCAGCATGAATACTTCCTTAACTGTGGTACGGCCTTTAATTGTTTTCACAGAAAGTAATTCACTTCAAACTGCTTGTCAACACCACGAACAGAAATGGCAAGCTGAGAATTATCATTTATGTGAGAACTCTCGCCCAGAGCCACAGAATATGCGCTGAACCGTTTGCCTTTGTCACACAACTGATCATAAATATCATCTGATAGCTTAGCAATCCACTGTGTTGTCTGAAAGGCTGATGTTGCTGAAGTTAGCCTTTTTTCTGGATACTTGCAACTTCTAGTATGCATTTTTTTAAACTGGCCTTCAGTAAACGGCTTTACCACTTTGGCAATCACCCCACTCATCACAAAACTATCTTTCACCGCTGCATTGGCTTCCTTGTTTACCTGTTGAAAAAAGTTCCGTTGCATGGATAGCCCTTACTTTAGCTGTGCAGCCCATTTGCTCCTCTCCTCTCCCTGGTATTTACTATACTCCTGTGCATGCTTAGTTGAATAAGGCTGCTTCACTTTGTATTCCTTCAACACGGCCAATGAGGCCATAGTAGGGTGACCAGATTTACCGGAACTAAAACTGGGACACTTTGCGCGTGACCGTAGTGCTCGTGCACGCACACGCTTTTTAACGTGAACATGTTCCAGCCCAGGTCAGACATAGACACAGACAGATTAGACACAATTTTGCCAACAGCGCACATAGGCCTACTGCTCACAACATAATGGGGTATCTCAGTTAGTATTCATGAATGTTCTTGGTATGTAGCCTACATATCTAAGAAATAATATTAAAAGACATTGAGTGAGTTTCGTGTGGGACCAACTTTATTTTTCAGAATTAAAGCATTCTTTTGGAAAATGCACCCACTGAACTTGTGACTGTATTTTTCATTGCATGGCACTAAACAAATTATTTTGAACTTTTGCCACAGGCTTGAACTAAAGTTATGGTAACACTTTATGGTAAGGCTCATGAATTATGAATTCATGCATGAATTAATTCATGATTTGTGCATTACTTCATTCCTTTATATCTTATGAATCATCAGGAATTGACATGAGTTCATAGCCATTCATGTCATTCATGACCTCATGCATGAACAACACATCAACTAAAGCATTAGGTAAGGTGGGTACATCATTATGCACAAGTTGTGTTCAAATCACAATTTGCGCAGTGATGACCACATTTTTTTGCAGAAAAATAAATAATCATGATCATGCTTAATAAATCATAATTCATAATGATGTGCCCACGTACCTAATGCTTTGGTTGTGTTGTTCATGTATAGTCACGAATGAGACTATGAAAATGTCAATTCCTGATGATTCATGGGATATTCAGGAATGCAGTAACACATAAATCATTAATTACATAATGCATAATAATACATAGCTTACATCATTTAATTCATGCATGAATTCATGATCATTCATGTACCCTCACTCATGTACCCGTAAAGTGTTACCAGTATCTGCTTCACATTTTCAGCAGGGCAGCGGAGCGGCTGTGGGTTGACTCTCCACAGTTGTCATGGGCTTTATTTAAGTCCTAACGTGAAAAAGCTTAATGTGGTTTAATGTACCGAAACAACGATTAGTGATCACCAAATTTCTCTCTCATATTGCTCCTCATAACCACTGAAAACTGTCAAAAAATCGAACCTAAAGTCCAATTATTATGGACGTTATCTGACATTAGGCGTTTGTGCTTCATTGAGGCTACTGTAAGGAAAAAGCTTAACGTGGTTTAATGTACCTAAACAACGATCAATAGGGGCTTTCCGACCGGAGGAATTTTTGCAGTTCTTAGAACTAAACGTTCCTAGAACACTTTTTTCGTCGTGTTCCGGATTTTTAAGTTCCTCTGACCTCAGTAGCGTACTTTTTTAGCTCCTACTTCAGAGCAGGGTCTTTTCCCTTTTCCCTTTTCCTAGGTGTACTTGATTGGTCGAACTTATAAGTCGGAACTTGCAGGCAGAGCAACAACCAACAGCGGGACATTTTTAACAATTTTCACCATCTTATTCATCATTAAATTCACTTCTGACAACGTTTTAGGCGAGAAATTAACTGTTTAGATTTTTAATATAGGCAGTCTTGCGAAAATTGATGCCAAATTGACAATTTGCTTCAAAGTTTTTGGAGTTGAGGAGCTCCATGAAGTGAGGCGACAGCCAGCAAGCGCCTGCCCCGGCCTCTAGCTCGTCGCTGGGCCAGTCATGCTCAGACACCTCGCTGTAAGCTGAAGGTCTCTTAGACCGCCCTCGTAAATAAGAGGCTTTTATTTCGCCGTTGACAGTTCGTTTGTTTAAATATCACAACACACGTCCATCATAAGATTAACGGGCACCTGTGGTTAACTGTCTTTTTGGAGTTATACTCCACAAGCGTGCCCTGCGGCTCGCCGGCTGTCGCACACACACACACACACACACACACACACACACACACACACACACACACACACACACACACACACACACACACACACACACACACACACACACACACACACACACACACACGTCCACAGTGCAGCAGGCAGAGGCGGGGTCTTTTCCGAGTATAATAAAGCCCCGTCTGTGTTGAGCAAAACATTACATGAATTACTACGAGAATTGACGTGCATTTAATATAGGAAAAGTGCACAAGTATTAGCATCATTTGTTGTTGTAATATGTGGCGCTAAGGTCTAGTGATGATACTATAAAGACCGTTGCCGTGCTTGCGTCACTCCCTTACCCCTCCTACCAGTCCCTATGGCCACTTGGCCAGTGGGAATGCAAACGGGAAAAAAGATTTTGGGGGAGTAGTTCTTAGAACTGCTTAGAAGTGTACTTTTCCTTTAAAAAGTACAAGTACTATCCGGTCGGAAAGCACCAAATGATCACCAAATAATTCACCAAAAACAAACAAATTTGTTAATCATTGATCGTTGTTTAGGTACATTAAACCACGTTAAGCTTTTTCACGTTTTAGAATGTCCCCATTTCCACCCAGCGCTTGTCTGCTGACTTTCCAGCAGACCTGGAGGGACTGGTTAAAACAAGACAGATAAGAAGAGGCATTGCAACAATGTTTACAAATATAGCCTACATTGTAACGCTGGCTGCACAGATTATGCAGACCGCTACGATTGACTGACACACACACACACACATAGTTAAAATCATACGCTGGACGCTTTATTAGTCTTTCTACATGTGTTAGTTAATGATCGGGCTATAATTAGACCTATGTAATCACTGACAACTGGGACAATGTCATAATGGTTGGTGCCTGTCCCGACAGGCTTTTGTCGGGACTCGGGACACTCAATTCAAAATCCGGACTGTCCCGGTCAAACCGGGACGGCTGGTCACCCTAGGCCATAGGCATTGCCCGTAAACTCAACACAAAAATAATCAATCTCCCACTTCTCCTGAAAGTCTGTGTTCATCATCAACTTGTCTCTTGGCTTTTGACGATATGTTGACCTATCAACAAAAGACGGTGCTAGCTGTTAACTTGTCAATCAGTCTGTGATTAGCCCAAACACCTGTAAATTGGCCATTTAGCTTTCAATACGGTTGCAACATCGACAACAAGTGGATCCCTCCCTGTTTAGTTAGCCAGACCTGTAGCTTTAGAGACCGTGGGATTACCCAAACTGAATAAATCCCGCTCGCACATATAAACACAAAACTGCTTTGCTAGCTCCATCATATTGTAACTAAGACATCTGCTGAAAAAATAATTGTATTCATTAGCATGATTGTCGTACTGCTTAGTTCAAAAACATCCAAAACACCGGACGAAAACATAGCTGACCAGACGCAAGCTTTTATTTTTGAAAAGCCGAAACCCGGGCCACAGACAGCACCAGCAGGCAGCTGGGAAGGCATGAGACGGGAGGTCTATCCTTTCGGTCCCAGTGATTTTTTTTGTGATTATTTGTGAAAATGTGCAAACAACAGCCTTTTCAAGGCATTTGAGAAGGAAGGAGTGGTAGCATGCAAGCTCCCAAATTAACGCTCGTCTGAGAATTGGAGCTTTGGATAATGTTCAGTTTTTACCTAAAATATACAATGACTGAGTAAGCCTAGTGACGAGTCCATAGCAACCAGTGTTGAATTAGTAACTGTAACTTAGTATTTGAAGTAATGCAGTAATGCAGTAATGCAGGAAGTGTGCATTTAGTTTCCATGCTTATTGTGTTTCCACAACAATGTTAGTGAGTAAATCTACTGAAATGGCCCCCACACCATAACAGAGGAGTGGGAGGCGTCAGATGAGAATGCAGAGGTTTAGTCGTGTACGTCATGGCTCTAGAAAAACAATGGGCTGTACATCTTTGCCAAGCAAGCGCAAACCAGTACAATAAATTGTTGGGGAGGGTCATCCCTTTATCTCAGTCATTTTGGAGGGTCATCCAAAATTGAATGCTGGTGAAGGGAGGGTCAGGTCTATTTTGACTAATGGTCCCGAAACTCCTCTGCTGGCCCATTAATTAAATAACGAACAGTCCCTAGGTGCTGCTGTATCTGCCATTTAAAACCTTTTTATGTAAAGTGCAATATGCTACCATCCTAACAATGGATTAGCATTATATTTTGGCACTAAATAATTGTTTGTTGTCATCTAGTACCATAGTTTCATATATCTTATTTATACCATTGCGTTTTTTACTGTAAAGGTGAACATGTTGTTACATTGAGACACACAACCGTGGGCGTAGGAAATATTGAAAATGTGGTTGGGACAATATAACCTGGGTTCAGAGTACATTTCCTGTATTCTCTAGTCTTTCAACAGGTGGTTTGATACTTATATCTGGCTATACTAACATGAGAAACATTATGGGTACATTTTGTATTTTGGGTCCTAGATCACATATTTGAAGATATTGAAAAGATAAGTACAGAAATTATTTGGATGACTGATTGAGAGCCATATTTATTAATAACCATTCAATCATTTAAAATTTAAAAAGGATCGCTTTTTACTTGCATTTCTTTCATGTTATCAAATCAATGAGTAAAGTGGAGAGGACAAATGTTGTCAAAGTACCCCTTATGCATTATCCAATAAACTACATTTATCTTTTAATTATTTCTACTACTACTACTACTACTCTTCCTGAAGAAAGCAGTGAAATGTTTTTTTACTCCTCCTGATGATATTGTTAATCCAGACATGACTTTCTGACAAATATAGGAGCAAGAGTGGTTATTTTGGCCATATTGATGGCGGAAAGAAACGTTGGTGCCTACAGCTACACTGCTGGGTAACACAAGTAGCGATCCTGTAATCAAACTGACGGTGTGGGGTGGTTGGGGGGGGGGGGGGGGTCTAAATTAACTATTTTAAAAGAGAAGACATTTCGGGGACTGAGGCAAGTGTTCAGCAAATAAACTCATTCACACATTTAATTGTCTGGTTGTATTTAGCTGATTGGAGTCTGAAAAAGCACTGCTGATGAGAAACAATCATTTTCATGAGCTTCTGGCCCTGAGTTGGAAATGTCTCACTTCAGCTGGGAGATATGCGTAAAAGACACTTTTTCATATATGTGGCCCATCGTCATTTTCTCCCTATTACAAACCTCTTTTCCTCCTCTTTTCGCTGTCTCTCTCCTGCCCTCACGCTGTCTCTCTCCTACCCTCACCAACTTTTACCCATCTTTCAATTTAAGGTTTGTTGTTATTTGAATCATTTCTCTCTCTCTCTCTCTCTCTCTCTCTCTCTCTCTCTCTCTCTCTCTCTCTCTCTCTCTCTCTCTCTCTCTCTCTCTCTCTCTCTCTCTCTCTGTGTAGGTGTAGAGGGTATTGCCCAGGCCTACTCTGCCTGTCTCCCTCACATTCGTTTCTACGGCCCAACTAACTTTTCTCCAATCATCAGCCATGTAGCACGTTTTGCTGCCCAGGCACTTCAACAAGAGAATGCAGCGGTAGGTGGCAACATCTTACTTATCTGACTTTCCATGTTTTAATTATTCTTCAGTTGAATCTGTACATTGCAGACAAGAATTATGAGAAATAGGGGATAATACAGTACATAGTGTATTTGAGTTTCCATTACAAACAGTAACCACTACAACTCCATTCCTAAACACAGCCAGCCATCAATTGAAATCCGTCAGAACATACATGCCCATAACGGCCCACATGTCCATCTTTCAGACATAGACTGTAAACTTATATACATGTAGCATCTGTGATAGATTTCTTAAAGAGACCCTATTGTGCTCTTTGGCGTTTCCTCCGTCCTTTAGTGTGTTGTATAGTAACATGTGTTTCAGGAGATAATATAATCCATACCTTTTTTTCAGCCAGGAGGTGATTATAAAATGCAGCTACATTTTAGCAAAATTATTACAGTAAACATGGCAGCTAAGAATGTAGTAGTACTTTTTATGAATTTGTTCCTGTATAATAAAAAAAATCTGTAATCTCACAATCTGCTGTAGTAAAATTAATAAATTCATGTATCAAAACCCATTTGGTTTTTCACAGGAAACATGTTAGTAGATACATTATTAATTAGATTAACTTTGGTATTATTTTGCAACACATTGTTAGTCTAATTCTTAGATACTTAGATAAAAACAAAGAGTGAGGTGAGTGCTAATTTCCATGTAGTTAGCTACATAATGTATTAATTGATTATACTGATAGCAATCTTTTGGATTGGATTGGCCAGTTGACCAATCAGAGCTGACTGGGTTTTTCAGTAGGGGGGGCAGGAGCTCAGACAGCTTTTCAGACCGAGGCGCTGTAGCAATGGCCAGTATGAGAAATATGTGTTTTTTGAACATCAAAGCATGTAAACCTATTGTAGGAGACCCCAAAAATACAAATATGTTGCTTAAACTGAGCATGATAGGACCTATTTAAGGGAATTAAGTAAAATTAAAACATTGTCTATTCAGTTGGCTTTATTGTCTGGGAAAATTGATTTTTGACTGCACGTCATGCCAATCCTGCCATGTATGCACAGGTCATGATCGAAATGCAGACAAGTCCTGTCGAGAGAAGGGCTTTGAAACTTGCCATTCAAAAGACCCTGTTCTTTATCCAGTTCTGCTCAAGGAGGTTTATTTAACCTTGGCGTGTTCAGTGTTAGGTAATGGCATCACAAATCACGTTCCTCAGGAACGCCTTCAGCACACCGCGGGTCGCCTCGTAGAACATACCGGAGATGCGCTTCACTCCGCCGCGGCAAGCCAGACGGAGGCGGGTTTGGTGATCTACTTGATGTTATTACGGAGCACTTTGGTTTCTGCTAGTCATCCACAACGTTACTGCCACGGATGTATTATAAGGTTTCTGCTGCATCGCTTCCTGTTTTTCCCAACTACGTAGGGCCCAAGGCCTGAATCATAGAACGTGCGTGCGTTGATCGCCTGTCCAAAAAAATAGTGGCGTTAAAAGGAATTTGCGTTAACTTGTTATTATCGCATTTATTTTGACAGCCCTACTGATAACCTTACTTTTTTTTAATCAGAGCCCCCTCCACAGCACTCCTACTGTTCCTATGTAGTGGTCTCATTGAAATGAAGTCTCAAATGAGCAGTATTTGTCTTGGTTTCATAGAGACTATTCAAACCACAACTACATGTGCAATCACTGCTGCTGCTCTAGCACAGCTTCTAAATCTGTCACTTGGGGACCCAAATAAGATAAGTATTTGCATTTGAGCCACAGACTTGTTTACTGTGAGGCAGCAGTGGTTAGCATTGTCTAAGGTCCTGGGTTTCAACTCCAGTAAGGCCCACAGGTGCAGCAGCAGAATCATGTCAAGCCAGTTAATCTATTTTAATTTCCAATTGCATGTTTCTAATTCAGAGCTAGCAATGCAAAAAAACAGAAGTAATTTTATAACAAAAACAAACAATCCTGTTTCAATGTATTTTTTCATTTTGGATTGCGTGACTACACTGCAGGGGTGGTGATGGCGCAGTGGATATGACACATGCCTTTGGTGTGGGAGATCCGGGTTCGATTCATCAACCAATGTGTACCTGACCGAGACACTTAACCACTAGTTGCACCAGAGCGTGTGACCTCTGATGTATAGCAATTGTAAGTCGCTTTGGATAAAAGCGTCAGCTAAATGACATGTAATGTAATTTTCAACAATATGAGTTTGAAGCACAAAATCAGAGGTTTTGCACATGTTGCTGACATCTGTAGGGCAGCAAGACTCGGGTTACATTACCCGTGAAGCTCAACATCATGTTCCCACTGGGGTCATTCATACCAAAAAAATTACAAATGTATGATGCCTCACAGGTGCTTCAGATCTACAAACGTTCAACAAATGGTAGATGCCCCTGCCTTGTATGTATCCAGTGGCATGTTGCCTGCCTAAATCTGGAGAGAGTGCAGTAGCTGGGTATCATTATGCTCCCATGGTGCTTTTTGTCCCTAATTGTATCTTGTCACCCTGTGGAGAACAAATACACGAGCAAAATACACAAAGGATTGTACTCGTCTGTGTGTTGTGTGCCAGAATCCTTTTGTTTCTGTAAGGATATGGTTGCAGGCCATTTTCTTGTTTTATATTACAGTTCAAACAGGGGTGGAACATAGGAAGGAGTAACAGACAATGAGATGTGACAGCTGCAGCAGAAGTGTGGACCACATACTGGGGTAGTAGTTAGACTGGTGTGTGTGGTGTGTCTATATGTGTGTGTGTGTGTGTGTGTGTGTGTGTGTGGGGGGGGGGGGGGGGGGGGGGTAAATGGGTGGGTAGGTTGTAGGCTACACAGATCAGCTGTTGCTCTGACTCAGTGTTCCTGTTCCTTTAGATAATAAGAGAACCTGCGACTGCAGACTGTAAGAACACACTCCTGTTACCGACATACTTAAACACACATGCACACACAAACACACACGCAGGCTGCAGGCCAGTGCAGTTTATGCGTGTCCCAGTGTGTAAACGACCCTATCTGTATGTGTGATAATGATTCTCTAATGAGCGCTGCTGTTAGCACATTAAAGAGACAGGCTTCAGAGCCCTCCCTCTGTGTGTGTGTGTGTGTGTGTGTGTGTGTGTGTGTGTGTGTGTGTGTGTGTGTGTGTGTGTGTGTGTAGGGAGGGGGGGGTGTAAGTGGGTGGGGTAGGTTGTATGCTGCACAGATCCGGCCACTCTGCCTCAGTATTCCTGTCCCTTTAGATATCAAGAGAACCTGCTACTGCAGACTGTGTAAGAACACACTCCTGTTACCGCACACACACACACACACACACACACACACACACACACACACACACACACACACACACACACACACACACACACACACACACACACACAGGCTGCAGGCCAGTGCAGTTTGTGCGTGTCCCAGTGTGTAAGCGACCCTGTCTGTATGTGTGATAATGATTCTCTAATGAGCGCTGCTGTTAGCACATTAAAGAGATAGGCTTCAGAGCCCTCCCTGTGTGTGTGTGTGTGTGTGTGTGTGTGCCTTTTCTATAAATGGTCAGTTCCTTGGCATAAGTGAAGTCGCAGTTGTATTGGATGATCAATATCAGTATGTTTTACAATGATTGGCTTATTCACACTTACAGACATGTGGCTAGTAACATCCAATCATATTCATGGAGGTTTGTAGCGCATTAATTATAACCCAACACTTTAACGGTTTACTCTATAGATCCCGCTCATGCCTACGCCGTTTGCTGCTGCAGCTCCCATCACCAGCCCAACTTCCTTATGTGGTAGTTCATGTTGTAGATTTAACTAAGATTTATTGTTCATGTATTATATGCGTTGGGGGATTAGCTCTCTTTTTGCCTTTTCCGCCAAATCTAACTGTATAACCATTTTGCCATAAATGGTCAATTCCTTGGCGTAAGTGTCTGACTGAACTATGAAACCAACCAATTTTTAAGTTTTTGAGGTGGTTCTCAGCTCAGCCTATACAAACTATTTTCCTACTTTTACTACTTTTTTTTTGTAAACTCAAGATTGTTGTACATGTCAGAATCCTGTCTGAGTAAAAATCTATTTTGTGATGTGATTGGTCTGTAGGCAGGTTTTTGACACGTTTTGATCTGAACATCTGAAGTTAACTTGCTCAGGACAGCATATGTTACCATGGTGATTTCGCCAGGATAAAAGAGTCTGTTTCGTGATACTGGAAAACCCAAGCTAAGCCCAAAAATAGCTGGCTAACCCACTAATCTCACCCCGTGGTACAGGTCTCTGGTGTTGTGGTTTCCCCAGTTTGTTTTGACTGTTTGCATTGAATGGAACCTGATTTGTTTCATCATTGTTAATGCTAAAATTGTCACAAAAGTGTGTGTGTGTGTGTGTGTGTGTGTGTGTGTGTGTGTGTGTGTGTGTGTGTGTGTAGGTGTGTCTGTCTGTATTTGTGTATGCGCAGTAAGATGGTAGGATGTATTTTATGCATTACGACTAGATTACACAGCTTTGTAGAATTTTCACCTCAAATTGGTTGAGGTGTTTGTCATTAATATTGTTAATGTTTCATATCTAATTATAATAAAAATAAAAAACCAAAGTAGCTTCTCTAAACATTTAACCTCACTGAAAATGTTTCATGTATAATGATTGTCCTCCAAAGCAGCTGTATTTTGAAGAGTTTCTTGTGTGAGTTTGGATGGTTTTGTCACCTAAATGTCTTTGGTGTGTGTATATACACTCAACAAAATTATAAACTTTTGTTTTTGCCCCCATTTTTTATGAGCTGAACTCAAAGATCTAAGACTTTTTCTATGTACACAAAATAACTATTTCCCTCAAATATTGTTCACAAATCTGTCTAAATCTATGTTAGTGAGCGCTTCTCCTTTGCTGAGAATATCCATCCACCTCACAGGTGTGGCATATCAACATGCTGATTAGACAGCATGATTATTGCACAGGTGTGCCTTGGGCTGGCCACAATAAAAGGCCACTCTAAAAATGCGCACTTTTATCACACAGAACAATGCCACAGATGTCACAAGTTTTGAGGGAGCGCGCAATTGGCATGCTGACTGCAGGGATGTCCACCAGAGCTGTTGCCCGTGAATTGAATGTTTATTTCTCTACCATAAGCCGTCTCCAAAGGCGTTTCAGAGAATTTGGGAGTACATCCAACTGGCCTCACAACCGCAGATCACGTGTAACCACACCAGCCCAGGACCTCAATAGCCAGCATCTTCACCTCCAAGATGGTCTGAGACCAGCCACCCGGACAGCTGCTGCAACAATCGGTTTGCATAACCAAAGAATTTCTGCACAAACTGTAAGAAACCGTCTCAGGGAAGCTCATCTGCATGCTCGTCGTCCTCATCGGGGTCTCGACCTGACTGCAGTTCGTCGTCGTAACCGGAAAATGTTCACATTTGATGGCGTCTGGCACTTTGGAGAGGTTATCTTCACGGATTAATCCCGGTTTATGCTGTACAGGGCAGATTGTTATGGTTTGGGACATTTCTGTTACCTGTTTGTTCATTTCTGTTGTCTGTATCCTTTATTTGTGTATGTTCCCTGTCGTTGTTATATTTTATTCTGTATATTTATGCCCCTGTTTTGTAGGTTTCCTGTTTTGTATATTGTTCTCTGGTTTTGTATATCCCTGTTTATATTTCTGTTCCTTACTCCCCTGCTCATTGTGTTTCTTTATTCCGTTTTAGCTGTGTATTCTTGTTTGTATTTTGCATTCCGGTTCTGTTTCCTGTTTTATTTTGACAGTCTGTGTTCGATCTTGTCTTGTCTAGTTTTACTTTCTGTTTTCCCGCCTTGTCTGATTGTCCTGCCCCTCCCTGATGTGTTTCACCCATTGTCTCACCTGTTCCTGGTTTGCTTGTTACCTCATGTATTTAACCCCCGTGTCCCCTTTGTCTCTTGTCAGATCGTTTTGGATCTCTGTTCCGTCAGTTTGTGTATCTTTTTGTATCCCACTGTGTCCTGTCCCTGTAAGTTTACTCCTGTTGTTTCCTGCCCATGTTGCCGTCAGCCTGTGTTTTTTTTTTTTTTTTTTTTTTTTTTTCTGTTGCTTTTGGTTTTTTTCTCAGTTTCTTAGAGCGTTTTTTTTCCAGTCTCTGTACTGCCATTTTCTGTTTCATTAAAGCCCGAAGCTCACACCATCTCATGCCTGCCAGTCTCTCTCTGCAATTGGGTCCTCAATCTCTCACCACACATCACACAGATGGCAGACAGCGTGTATGGCATTGTGTGGGTGAGCGGTTTGCTGATGTCAACGTTGTGGCTCGAGTGGCCCATGGTGGGGGTATGGTATGGGCAGGCGTATGTTATGGACAACGAACACAGGTGCATTTTTATTGATGGCATTTTGAATGCAGAGATACCATGACGAAATCCTGAGGCCCATTGTTGTGCCATTCATCCACGAATATCACATCATGTTGCAGCACGATAATGCACGGCCCCATGTTGCAAGGATCTGTACACAATTCCTGGAAGCTGAAAAGATCCCAGTTCTTGCATGGCCAGCATACTCACCGGACATGTCACCCATTGAGCATGTTTGAGATGCTCTAGATCGGCGTATACGACAGCGTGTTCCAGGTCTTGTCAATATCCAGCAACTTTTTTTTTTTTTTTTTTTTTTTAACTGGTTTTCGGACCCCCCAATACAGTAAAACTGCACATTTTAGAGTGGCCTTTTATTGTGGCCAGCCCAAGGCACACCTGTGCAATAATCATGCTGTCTAATCAGCATGTTGATATGCCACACCTGTGAGGTGGATGGATATTCTCAGCAAAGGAGAAGCACTCACTAACATAGATTTAGACAGATTTGTGAACAGTATTTGAGGGAAATAATTTTGTGTACATAGAAAAAGTCTTAGATCTTTGAGTTCAGCTCATAAAAAATGGGGGCAAAAATAAGTGTTGCGTTTATAATTTTGGGGTGTGTGTATTTATACTGTACATAATTATATATATATATATATATATATATATATATATATATATATATATATATATATATATATATATATAAATGATGTACTGTATAAACAATGTACAGTTTACTCATAATTTGCTAATTTAACCTTTAGGGTGATGCAGACTGGCTGGCTGCACATGGTCTTTTACATATTTCTGTGGCAGAGATGTGCTTTAAATCTTCCCCTTTAATGCTTTGCTAATACCACTTGCATTGTGGTTTACAGTATTACAGTTTTTGGCTCTTTTCTAACGCCACAGTTTATTTGCTTCTTTTAATCATTGGTGTATGTTTGTTTTTTGTAAATAAGAATAATAAGAGACGGGATGAGTGCCATTTGTCTGCACAGTCCATCTCCAGACTCCAACTGCTACAGGACCTGACGCTTTCCCTTCTGATTCACTGCAAATTATTCACCATTTGTTCTTCCTTTCGTTGATCAGCTATTCCCCTTGTTCATTTGTGGATTATTTTTATTCTTTTTGTTTTCTTCCACCATTTCTTTTCCCAGGTACAGATGGCGTGCTCCGTTATATGAATGGAGTCCAACTTGCTGCGATGCAGAAAAGCTGTCATTCTGTTTTCTATTTGTCTCTCTGTCTCCCTCTTCTTAAATTATTTCCTGTCTCCTTTTCACTGTCCCACCTAACAGTCTCTGAAATGTTCTTTTCCCCCCCCCATTTCTCCCTGGTCTCGGTCTTTGTTCTAGCCCCCCTTGTCCGCCTCCACAACATTATGTCACTTTGCTTAGCATTATTGACAGCATAATCATAATGATTGTAACTGACTGTCTCAGTCTTCATTCTTGATGCAGATTTATTTTCAAGTGACTTTGGAAGAAATTCAAGATTTAGCAGTGACATCACATGAAAACGGGATTTCTCATTTCTCTCTCTATAACTTCCCTTCCACCATCCCTCCTCCCCTCTGCAGCAGTACTTCACTCTCCTCATTATAACGGACGGTGTCATCAGCGACATGGATGAGACTCGTGATGCCATCGTACAAGCGTCTAAGCTACCCATGTCTATCATCATTATTGGGGTTGGCAACGCAGACTTCGCTGCCATGGAGTTCTTAGATGGAGACGCCAGCGTTTTAAGGTCCAACACAGGAGAGGAGGCTGTTCGGGACATTGTGCAATTTGTCCCTTTCAGGGATTTCCGAAATGTGAGTATTGGTCTCAGAAAACTAGGGGGGAGAATGACATGGAACCTGCATTCATTCAAAGAAAAGAAATAGAGATCTGTTTCAAGTTGTACATTGACTGTAACAGGACAATTAAGAATGTAGTTTGGTGTCAAGTACATTAAGTCATTGACTTCCAAATGTTGTTCTAAAAACTAGTAGCTACAAAAATCTGATGAATAAACTACAGTATGACTGTGGCAAATTAAAATTGAAAATATTAAAAACGATAAACTAAAGTAAAAATGCCGACAACGCCACCTAGGTTAAAAGAGCCTAGCAGTCTGTAAAAAGGCTGCACAGGTTCTTAAAATCAGGGGTGAGCAGAGTTAAAAGACAAACCAAGGTTAAAACTTTACAGTAAATTTATTCATATACGGTATATTTATAGTTCTGGCGACATCCCATGTCCTGCCAACGGCTGCAGCCTGGGATTAAGAGACAAGGACGTTGCTTCAGTTATAAAAAAAAAAACAGCATAGGTAAAAAGGTTTAATTAAAAAGAAGGGATCTGCTGAAAAGTGTAGAGAGGGTACTTAGCTTGAAGAGGGTTGTATCGCAATGACACCCCTATGCTGTTCCATGTCGCTTCCCCTACTCTTGCCTGCGGCGCTCCTTCCGATGCCGCTACACTCTTCCCAGCTTGTCCGATTGTCCTCATTCCGCCGGATGTCCGTCACCTTCAGCTTTCTTTGCGTTTTATCATTTGGCATTTTAAACTCCGGTGGATTTCTGAGGACTTCTGAGTTAACTGCTCCTCAGATCTCTGCAGGGTAAATCCAGACAGCTAGCTAGACTCTGTCCAATCTGAATTTTCTCTCGCACGACTAAAACAACCTTTGAACGTACACGTTCCACCAAAACAAGTTCCTTCCCGAGGCTATTTTCAAAGCCCGTCTACGGAAAGATTTTCACTCCCTATTTAGCCCCGTTGTACCGAATTTGGTTGCAGTTCCACCAGAGTTCCACTGGGGGTGATTGCAGGCGAGTGCAAAATTAATGGGAGTGTATGGAGCCAGACGGCTAAATTTGTCTCTTTCGCCTTATAGTCGTTGAGAAATCTCAGATTTGATTGTAGTTTTTCAATTTCAACATGGATTATAAGTCGAAAGTTGAATGAACAAGTACTTATGTCCTTTTTAATTTCTTACAGGTTGAGTCGTTGTTGCCCATAACATAACACATTCTGCTAATGAATGCTGATTGGTCAGTGAAGGACTGATTACGACCAGAGATCCTGCTTTACGGCACCCGAAGCAGAACCAGAACGTCAGAGTGAATATTTCGGGGTGGTCTTTAAAACATTAGCAAACCTCTTTCTAGCACGTGTATTGACAGGGAGAGCCTCACCTGTCAGCTGTGTTGTCGATGCCTCGAGAGAAAAAAGGAAGCGACTCAGAGCTCGCCGTAAAGCAGTATCTCTGGCCTTACGATGTGTATGACGTCAGACATTTTAAAAAGGCTTTTTAAAACAAAAAAAGCCACTTCTAAAAGTCTAACACCCAGCAGTGTGTATTTTCTTTGCCTCCCCCTTCAAATGCAACATTCAAATTACTAGACACAATATTATAGCCTCAGAAAAGTGGATTTTGAAGGTTATAGCTCCATGGAGTCCCATTCATTCTGCACTCGCCCGTGAGCGCCCTATAGTGGAACCAGAGTGGAACTGCAACCAGTTCAGAAGCCGAAGTATTGAGAGAGTGGAACTTCTTCCCTTATTAGAAATTATTTGCTATTTTGCAGCGGCACTGTTGCTCAGCCATGTGCTTAGCGCTGCCCATGACGATTGTGATTGGTTTAAAGAAATGCCAATAAACCACAGCACGTTTTTCTTCCATCCCGGAATGCTGTGTATACTCGCCAGAACCTCCTCCGCAGCGCTGCCGGGTCCCTCGTCCCCCGTCAGAGCTCCACGCCATGGGTTCTTGTTCTTGTTCTTGTCCTTGTCCTTGTCCTTGTCCTTGTCCTTGTCCTTGTCCTTGTCCTTGTCCTTCTGTTTCTCCTGTTGTCTCTCTCCTCGTGCTCTGGTTCTCTCTTGTCGCTCAGCTCCACACCTGCTACTAAATGGTCCTGTGTGTACACCTGCTGCTCGTTGAGTTAATTACTGGCTGCCGTGGTGGGTGTGCAGTTTAAGGGCAATAGGAAAAAAGCTATACTGTTGAAAAACTACACAATAAAAACAACCAACTTAAAACATGCAAATAAAACCATGCAAAATAAAATAACACACGTCATGCAATTAAAAACACTTTTGCCCTGTGAGTGAGTAGTTCACAAACTTTACTCTAGTGAAGTACTTGTCTATGTTAATTTACAGTTGTGGAATGTCCTCAGTGGAACTGTTGAAACATGAATAGTTCAAAATATGTCTCTTTACATAGACGTGAGTTTCTGGTGAGTCATCCACAAAGTTTAACAGCCAAACAGCTCCCAGGTGAAGTTTGACGTCTTTCAGTCACCATTTGCCGAGATACCACTTGAGCTAATGTTTCGATTCGCTGATGTGATTTGTAGTGGCACTTTGACTCCATCTCAGTTCTGCGGTAGAGGCTTTACCTATGACATGATGGCATTCTGTCTGAATGTGAATGTGTTATTCACTCAGACTGTAGCTGCTCACACACAACTCACATACAGGCTCTGCTTGATGAAGAGAGAGCTGCCTGGTTGTCTCAGACTCGACAGAGACACTGGGACCGTGTGTGTTGATGAGCATACGTACAGCTCATGTTAACAGGTTTGATGTGAGTGTCCATACACGCAGGACTGCATTTTTGTTCATGATTATATATTCTTATATATTTTGTGTGTGTGTGTGTGTGTGTGTGTGTGTGTGTGTGTGTGTGTGCGTGCACGCGTGTGTGGTCAAGCTGACTTCCTCTGTTGTGGGAGGAACACAGCATTTACTGGCTTTGTTCCAGTTTATTGGTGGGAGAGTGAGAGACAGCAACAGAGATAATAAAGAGGAAGATGGAGAAATTATTATTTATTATTATAACCTTTATTCATTCAGGGAGGGCCATTGAGAGCAAGCTCTCTTTTCAAATCTAAAAAAAATGACAGTACAAATAAATAATCAATACCCAAATTACAATATGTTGTGCAAATACATCTACTGATGCTACTGGACACATCTTCAGTGATGTTCCTGGAATCATTTGGGTGTTTCGGGTCTTTCAACATCATACACCCTCATCCAGGCGACCCAGCTGAGGCTGATCAGACCCCAGCTTGTGTTCAGTTGGCGACAAGCATACGCGGAAAGGAGTGACCATAAACATCCCACAACCATATGCAACCATCAACCAGCACTGGTGCACTGGACATGTAGATACCAGGGCTAGTGTGGAAATAAGACCACAATCACCAGTAATCTTACCTTTTTTTAACCTTTGTTTTGCTCCGTGTTTTTGTAGAAATAAATGTGCTCTCTTGCTCCCTTTTTCTCTCAGGCACCCAAGGAGACGCTCGCCAAGTCGGTCCTGGCCGAGTTGCCTCAGCAGGTCACCCAGTACTTTAAACAGCGGAATCTACCGCCCACCAACACAACGCCGAAGTGAGACGGCCAAAGACGAGAGCCCACACGCTGTACAATAGCTCATCAAAGCCTCTCTTCCCGTTTACGGCAAACAAGACAGAAGTGTGTATATCAGCTGTGAACAAACATGAGTCGTGGACAACAACAAAAAAAAATCAAATATTGAAGCTATCCCTGCCATTATATTTGCAAAGCTGTTACTGGTTAGAGAATGTTTTGTCAGTATCCAGTGTGAATCCATCAGAAGTGATTTTTTTTCTCTGTTTCTTAAAGCTTGAGAACCATAATAATGATGTGTAAAGAACCTTGCATGTCTATGGTGATGGCAGGTGTCTGAAAATGATATGGATATAAATGAATATGCAGGTAAAACACTGGCCTTTAATTTTTTTAGAGAAAATATCCAGATTTATCAGGATGTAGTTTTTTTGTTGCTTTTTGCATGTGTGTCTTGTGATTGATATCATGTGATGGATACAACTCCCTGGTGTAAAGTCCCTTCTAAGCTGAAATACTGTATATCAGTGGTTGAATCACGTCCCATTGTCGTATGGATCCTTTTCAGGTAGCAGATTAGATGAAGGCCGTTTGCTTTTGTGCTCATGTGTGGCAGACTGAGGCTCAGACTGAGCCTGAACAGAGCACTATTTCTTCACCCCTGCTCCGGCGTCAGGGTGGGAGGGTTTTAATTTTAACGTTTAATCACCGGCCATCTCAGAGGTGGGTTTTAATGCTCCACTCTGCTGATTTGATTCAAGAGAACAGAACCAGAGGAGGGTGAGGCCTTAGTGGCAGCTGTAGCACTAACCCAAGATAGGTTGTGGATGTGGGATACTGTGTGTGAACTGCATTAGGCTGTTAAATACCAATAAGGCTGCCATTTTGCTAGATTTTGCAAAATCCTTTTATTTCTTCTGAATTCAGTTCATCCTGCATGTTGCCAATATCTACTCACTGTTTACAAACTGATGCTGTTGATCACAAACCGCACTTTTTTTTTTTTAATTATGTATCAGATTTTGTAAATATTTTAATGAAATTCTGCTGAAAGGGAAGAAAGTGTTACATGGCAAAGAAAGACATGTCAAAGAAGGCAGTTACTGTCAGTTTGAATGATTGGAAGCAGAAGAGGAATTTCTGATATGCATATATATTGAATGTAAATTTATATGATGCTGTTCATGTTCTGATAAGCCAATGTTTCTGACATGTTTTTAATGTACTTTTTATGCAGTGCTGATTTGTGTAATTATCCTACTATGTGTATTGCTGTGAATCTTTGTACTAAATGTGTTGCTATTCATTTTATAAAGTAGTGTCTATGTCCACATTCAGGTTAATAAACTGAAGGAAATGCCACACGTCCTGTGTCTCTGTGGATATAAGACCATCACAAATTGCCTGGTATCGTGACATCCCTACAAGGGACCATAAGTTGTGAACTCTGAGGGGAATAGGTACCTACCAGGGCTTCCCTGTACTGATCCCAAATCATCTGCATTACCTGAGGGCCCTGAATCCTTTCCACCTGCTCCACAGTCGGGTGCACCGTATTGAGACGGAATCCAGAGACATGACGCTGAATACGGTCTGCTGTGTTAGATGAAATGCAAGAAGCCAGGTACAGGCCTAACAGTAGGATAGCAACTACCTGATATGCTTGACCTTAAAAAGGCAAAGCGGAAAAACTTTCTGTTCTGGGTGAATAAGAAAATGAAAGTAGGTGTCCCTGAGGTCTATAGAGGTGAACCACTCTCCTGGAGTGATAGGCAGGAGGATGTTGATTGTACAAAGCATCTGAAATGCAGACTGATCTCATGAAATGGCATGTGTATGACACGCCAATCCGTATGCCATTATTGGCGTGTTATAAAGACGCATACTCTTAGGCATACTTATCAACGCCGTTTGGCCTCCATTGACTTACATTACCTTACATTGAGTGTGAATTTACACCGTAGCGAACGAAAGGGCGAAAATCTGCGTAGGGAGGTTGGTCGGGGTGCTGGATGGGTAAAACACAGGACTTTCGCCCAGGAGACCGGGGATTGCGTCCCACGTGTCACGTTTCCTAAACCCAACCATAGCTTTCTTCTTTTACTAAATCCAACCCCGTTGCGTTGTTCTTTTCCTAAACTCAACCGTCGCTTTCTTCTCGCGATAACACGCCACGTGGCGTGTATGTTTACGTCCGCTGTATAGAGCATAGACATCCACGCGGATAGCTCAAAATGTGACCTTCAGGTACACCTCCTTAGGTCTAGTATAGGCCCATGAGCCTTTTTTTTTGTATCAGGACATATGTATGAGTAAAACCCAGCGCTCTGCGTATGTGGGTCTACTACTGTAATGGCCTAAACAAAAACTAAGCCCTCACTGGGTCTGGGACCCAGGACACCTTACTATATGACTTATTGTCATGGCAACCTCTTTTCACAGCTACAACATGATACTGAGGTTTATCTGTCGTTTAAACCAAGAAACCCACGGCTTTCTTAATGTCAGTGAACTGTCCTCAGACAAACTAAAACGCTTGCTACTGGCCATGAACAAAAGCTAACATTATCTCCCACTTTCATTATCACTCTGTTTACCAAGG
>CM042320.1:37724488-37759488 GCA_023566125.1 Zingel zingel | reverse complement strand
CGACGCTTCCTGCACAACGCCGACTAGCTGGTGAACATAGTGAAGCATTTAGCAGCTAAAGAGAAACATATATCCCTCAGGAGTTGGCGAAGATTAAAACAACTAAAAGGAGTGTGAATATTTGACCTTAATTCGTAAGATGGACACCAACAACTTCAAATGAATGATAATGTTGTTCTGAGTCTGCTAAATGAGGAAATAGGCAAGCGCTTTCTAACAAGTTTCATACTAACTTTAAATGGTCAGCGCTGTATTCACAGCATGTTCTGCTGCCCCCAAGCCCAAAACAAAATCAGGTGATGCAGCTTTAAAAGGACGTGTATCTGTGTGCCTACCTGCGTCTCTTGACAGCTCCAGCCAATAGATGGGCCTGAGACAGGTGGCTGGTCTTTTGCTCCGCCCCCGGTTGTTTAGCAGCCACCTTCTTTTCCGGTTCTTTGCGGCTTTCCGTGGACACTTGCTTCACTAGAGCGCTGTGACAGTACCGAGTTAAGGTGAATAAACCATATTGGAGCCTTGGAGAGGGAACAAAGAGTGGCGCTCATGGGCAAGTAGAAATGCACGACCTATTCAGCAGCAGTCCAATCAACAAGATATGTTCTGTCATCCCTTCAGGGAGGACAGAACGCCATTACATCGCTCCATCGGTGTGCTAGAAAAAGTGACACAGTTCCGAGAGGCTAAAAACGCACTAATGCAGCGAAGCAGAGAGAGTTGACACAGATATAAAGCCTAAAAGAAGACCAAGAGATGAACAGAGCTCAGGAGACATGTAATCCGGGTCGAGATGCAGAGACAGAGAAAACTGCACTGAGAAACACACAAAGATAAAGCACAAGACAAAGAGGAACAGATGGACGGGAAACCACGGACATAAAGTGGGACATTAAGTATACGTGAGGTTCATACGAGCAGTCAGGAGTTTTCACTGCATTAACTAAGGTCTGCACCTGTGTGCGTGCATGTACTTTTTGTTCACAGCAATTGCTTTAAAACGGTCACCGTAGTTACCAGCCTATGATACAGTTTCCACGACAACCCATTCTCTTCTTCATCTGCACACAAACCTGTCTGTCAGAAACCTGTCTGTTGGCAAAGACAAAAAGAGAGTGGCAGAGAGGAGCAGAGGAAGAGCAGAGAGCAACAACCAACAAGCAAAACTACTGGACATGTATTTAAAAGTGCAAGAGTTTCATATGGTGGAGTATTTACACTGTGATGTAAGGCAGAGTATCTAGGGATTACAGGAGTTATGTTCATGAATTAGATGGTCTGTCCTAAATACATGCATACACAATATTTTTCTGCTTCTTTCATGGGCTAAAATTTGAGGTTGTGTAATGCAGCGATATGATGCAGATGCTATTTGGCAAAAACCAAACAGGCTGGTTCCAGACCTCTGACCCGCTGCCCACACCTAAGATTTGTTTAGTGAGTGCGCCCACTCATAGCTGCTTTCTCTAGTTGGAGAAAGTCAGCCAATCAGAGCTTAGTAAGCAGGATTAAGAATGGAAAGGACATCTTCCTACAATCGCTAGCTGGAAGAGCTAGACTGAGAAATCAGCCAGGCCGATATATTGGTCGATATCAGCTTATTGCAGAAGAGCTGATCGCTCTGTATGTCAGCTGACAACATTGTTTACATTAAATTATGTCTAAATGTTATTCCTCCATTCAGCGCATAGACTTCAAAACGTGGCAGATTTAATTTCTGAGTGGCAGACAAAAATTTAAAACTTGAAAAAAGTTAATTTCAAAACCTGCTACTTCGTCAGCTTGAGTATTAAAGACTTTGGATGTTTCAGTGGGCACCGAGAATTTTTTGTTTCAAAAAAATAGCGTACAGGCTGGAAGGTGTTTTGTAAACCAAAAATCTCACCCCCAGGCATTAATGTTTTTTCATTACTAGGAGTATCAGAATTTGTTTAGATTTTCAATTTTAAAAAGGTCACTATTTGATTCCAATTTTTGATTTAAACATCATCTTTTCAGCAGTGACGCAATGCCACAATAAGAGCCACTGGATGGCAGAAGGGTACTTTACAACAAGAGTCGTGAGTGAGTTTTTGTTTTATTATTGAAGTGCAACTGAATGCACCACTAGTTTAAATTATTGAAGTGCAAGTGAATGCACCATTCGTTTAAAGAGGTGCACATGAACGCACCATGAAGTCCCATTGAAGCCCACATGCTTTACCCTCGTTTCTTTACATAACTTAGTCACGGAGAAGGCAAAAAGGATTTTTCAGTTCTGTTGTTTCTCCGTTATCTGCGACTACAGCAGTGGCGGTGGCTACCGGTAAAATAATGTTACCCGTGTATTTAGCTGCCATGTAGCTACCAGCCGGTAAGCTACGCTATGTCTGTTTTGTTTTTTCTACAGACGTGGGCAAGTAGGCGGGGTAAAGAGAGGAAATAATACTGGGGGGCTCGCCGATCCTGCTTATGATTTTGATTGTTAAAATAGAAAGCTTTTTTGATCGTTTTTTTTATATTTAAAATCAAAACCATGACGACCTTATGACGATGATCAAAACCATGACGATATTCTTTACGAAGCATTACGAATGACACATTTAGCCTTAAGCCTTTAATTTTAGCATTAGATATAAAATGTGTATTAGGTTTAAGAAAGATTGGAAAGCATGCCTCTTCTTTAGAAACAAACTTGACTGTCTTGCTCTGGAGGCAGTTTGAATGTTTCATTTGAATTGAATTTGTTTGAATTGATACTCGTTTTGATATAATGCAAACATTCAAAAAACATACACATTTTGAATAAGTGTCAGCATACATCTTATTGAAGTAAATTGATACTAGTCTCTGATTCTCATTTCATAAACAACAAAATAAACTAGATGCACAAGTGCAACTGCAGTGACTTCCTAGTGCTTATTTTAAACCTGAAAAACGGCTCACTAAAATGGAGGATAACCAATTAGTATATTTAGGCTAATAATCACAGAGCGACACTGGCTAATTAAAATGTTTTTTCTTTTTTATATAAACCAACATGTGATAAAAGGATATTCTGTATTCCAACAGTTCCTGTTTCTCCTCATCCCTGCGTTGCTTCTCCACCAGGCACTGTTGCCTGGAGACCTCGTCCAGGAAGCTGCTCTCCTCCTCGTCCAATCCCCTTACCATGTTCCCTGTCACCATGGAAACAAACATGCTCTCAACACATGGCAGTCGAGTGATGGCAATTTTCAGAAGAAAAAACAACCCATAAGAGACTGTTATAAATCCACACTAATAGACTTTTATGGCAATAAGGAATTTTAACAGATGTAACACATTTACTGTTAATATGAATAATGTACATAAATGAATGACAGGAAATTGATTTGCACAGCTGCAAATCTGCCATCTGATACATTCATTATTGAAATACCACTAAGACAATA
This sequence comes from Zingel zingel, assembly GCA_023566125.1. Lineage (NCBI taxonomy): Eukaryota > Metazoa > Chordata > Actinopteri > Perciformes > Percidae > Zingel > Zingel zingel. The sequence continues at coordinate 37,756,081 of CM042320.1, read as the reverse complement.
TATAAATACTCCATTACTATCATATTTAAGTGAAAGCACAGAAGTAATGTCTGCAAAACATGGGAGGTTGTGAGAAAATGAATGAGGTGGGAAAGATTCCATTTTTAGAAACGTCTTGGCCTTTTGCTTTTTTGTATTGTAATGGCTAATCTCTAATTAAATAATGATTTAAATGAAACCATCTCAGAAGTTTAGAGAGTAAATATCTTTTTTGGTAAAAAAAGATTTGCTATGTAAAGACATAGTGGAGTAATGGCATCTTGAACAGAGAATGGGGTCACACTCCCGCTGTGTGTGTTGTAATCTGAGTTTCTCCGTTCTTTGTTTTGATAGTTGGTCCGGCCGCACGTGCACGTGAGTGCCTTGTGCGTCAGTATCTGACGTCGAGGGCTGTGATAAAGCAGTGGTATCTGATGAGTTGGGAAACGTTCTGTGAGAGCCGTGTGGAGGTAATCCCTTTAAAGCTATAGTACGTAGTTTCTGTCTACCCCATGTGGAATTCTAAGTAATGACAACAAAACTGTCGGCGCGTCCACATGATACAAGCCTTCCGTGATCGCGGACCGCCTCCACCCCTCCTTCACGCAGTTACTTGTAACCGAGGAGGACACGGAGGATTAAAAAAAAAAAAACATGGTGGACTCTTCAGATGAGGTAATTATCCATCGCCGGAAAACAATCTTCTGAACATAGCCATACTGAGAAATACAGAGAGAGTTGTGTGAAGCTGATTAACTAGCTTTGTAGCTACTCAACTGGCAATGGCTTGAATGTAACGGACGTTCATTACAGTTTATGCCCATTGCTTACACACTAAAAATGAATGCTTAGACCAAAGCCTCAATACCTAAACTTCTTGCAGCATACCTTAAACACAGTGTAACCATAGCTTAAACACATTGCACTTTGTTTGCAATTCTGTAACACACTTATTGCGAAACACTACACACGTTTTCTTACATTAGACACTTTGTTCAAAAACGAAAATCTCCTGTTATCATTGGGAAAACACTGTTCAAAATGCAAAAATCATCTGGCAATTGTAGGTACTTACATACACACCTGAAAACACAGAAAACAGAACACCAATCGGTCTGAGCCTTAGTACTACAAATAGGCCTCAGGTAAGCCATTTTGAGAACTTTGCAAGCATGAAGGCAATGCAGGACAGAGCAGAGCAGCCCAGGTTTGTTGTCATCTGGGATAATGTTAGTTTCCACTGGGGTGCTGTGGTCCAAGATTGGTTCAACAACCATAACCATTTCACACTTTTATACCTGCCCCCTTACAGCCCCATTCTAAATGCAATCAAGGAATTCTTTTCAGTGTGGCAGTGGAAAGTATATGATCGGCTACCACATCACCTTGTGTGCCGAATCCACCCTTGGATTGATCCCACCTCAATGTCTCTGCATGCCTCTTCCATTTCTTGCAGAAGAGGCATGCAGAGTCATTGAGGTGGGATCAATCTAAGGGTGGATTCGAAACACAAGGCGATATTTTCCCCGATGCCTAGCCCGCGAGGACATCGCCTTTGATGTTGACGAGGTCTTGTGGCCAGATCCGAACAGAAGGCGGGATCCATTTTGATTGCAGTGTTTTATTTTGGCATAGATGTGAGTTGTTAATCTTCAAGTGCTATGTCTGATTGGCTTGTGTGTGTAGAGTTTTGACATAATGAGCCAAATTCTGCAAAAAGTGTGTAAGCAATAGGCAAAAACTGTAATATCAAAAAGCAGTGTTTCCACTGATTAGAAAGCAATTTTATTTAACAACAGTATGGAATATTTTCCTCATATCATGCAGCCCTACATTTTACAGCTATTTTTTGCAGTTTAAGTGCTACTAACCTAGAATCGCCAGACTAATTTGCAAATGAGTAGTAATCTAGAACATTCAGTTCATCTTTGATTTCCAAGGGGTGCAGACCGAAATGTCTCGACACAGTTAGAGAGACCTACAACCATTCATCGCAACGAGACGTGTGACGTAGCGCTGAGCGACACATGCAAGTTGGGCCGGTGCTTGGTCCGTTTTCAGGCAGGAAAAGAAATGGCGACCTGGTCACAAACTTTCTTACATTATGGTTAAACAGTACACTAAAACATGTTTCTGAAAACATTTGAGATGGGAAAATAGGCAATACAGTAAGAAAATCTTAATTCATATTTGATCAGCACTGTCTAATGATCTCAGTTTCTGGGGCATGGTGGGTTGGAAAGATCTAAAGGAGAGGGATGCTCCTCTGTCAGTCATCGTCTTAAACCCGCCCCATATTAGATATACGGTTGTGATTGGCCCGCCCAGGGCCAGATCGGCTGGAAATCTGTCTGAACGGGAGGGGGCCCCGACGTATCTGCCAGATCAAATGAAACATGAACTTGGCAGATGTGTCTGGTTTCCATGCTAGTACTAAGCATACAGCTATTCAATTAATTAATTTAAAAGTTAGACAGCGTGCGGCAGTTTCTTTGTAAAACTGAGCAGATGGAAATTTTAAATTGAGTGCTGAAGTGGACTATTTACCATTTGATAGCACTGAAAGGTACTGCTAAAAACAAATCCTTGTCATGACTGTTTATCTTTATAACACATTGCCACTGGCTATATATAAAGTGTTAATTCAAACCCATATGACAAATGGAGGTAAAAGTCCTAATAATAGATATAACAAAGAGAAACTGAGAGACAAAGACTCACTGAATTTGAATTGCTCCTCGTACTCCTCTTGTTTCTTGTCTTTCTGCTCCTGCAATCGCTCAAAGAGGGAACGTGGGTCATACACCTCCTCCGGCGCATCTAAGCAGTACACAAACAAACGTGGATGTATGCACAGCTGTATGCATTTTAGAAGTTCGGCACGTTTCGGATTTGTGAGTAAGTGAATGTGTTCTCCTTACCCTCTGGGTCATCAGGTTTCCTGACTTTCTCCCATTCCTCCTGTCTCTTCTTCCTCATCTCATCAAGCTCAGCTTCCGAAACAAACTTCCTGCTGAGGTCAACGCCCGGTGGCCCTGCCCCTTCCATTACTACTGACCTACACACAGCACAGTTGCGAAATAGAGAATTTAAAAAAGCTAAACACAGATTCCATTGGGCCCTAAATTAAGTCAGTGCTAAAAGCTAACTGGAGATTTGAAAATATGACTACACTTAGTTAGTTAGCTAGCTAACTCAGCATTGCTTGGAAATAATAACGGTTCTTTGTTCATAATGCATATATTTGAATGTAAAATCAAGGAAAATTCTGGCGCAAAACAAACCTAGGGGTTAATAACAGATGTTCTCTGGAACAGGTTTTCATGCTAATCTAATGCGTTTGGAGCTTGAAACAAGCTAACGCGGACCGCTGATTAGCTTACAACACTAGTATTCGGGGCACAGGGAAAGTAAAAACAAATCGCCATTTATACCGCTAAAAAGGCTCAAAATATCACCACACTTCAACGGTAGCATGATGAGGTCCCTAAATGTTAACCGAAGCATTGGGAACTTTGTAAGCGTACAGATAGTTTATTAAAAAGATAGATTATGAAGACAGTCACGTTCTCGTCTACAGGTGGCCGCCGTCTTGGGAGCTACTGTCTTTCTAAACTATCTTTTTAATAAACTGTCTGTACACTTACAATGTTCTCATTGCTTCGGTTTACATTTAGGCACCCTCATTATGCTACCGTTGAAGTGTGGTGATATTTTGAGCCTTTTTAGCGGTATAAATAGCGATTTGTTTTTACTTTCCCTGTGCCCCAAATACAAGCTAGCATTGTAAGCTAATCAGCGGTCCGCGCTAGCTTCATTCAAGCTTCAAACACATCCGATTAGCATGAAAACATGTCCCAGAGAACGACAGAGTGGATACACATCTGTTAATAATCCGTCCTTAAGATGATTAAAGGCAAGACGGAGGCTCACTGACATACTTTAAAATATATTTCAGCATTTTGTTAATCGCTAAAAATATAAGCAGGAGAATGTTATCATTGCAAAGTGTTCAAGCTAATGTCTTGTGTTTATTCCACATGAGTTATGGATAAGCTGTTTGATTCATAATTATTAGATTATTTTCAAATGTCACTTACCCTGCTGTGCATGAACATAGCTGTTCCTCAATTTGTGTGTTTCCAATTTGAATGGTCAGCGTATGAGGCAGCTCACATTATTGCATGACCTATACTAGCTTCAATTTTTATGAAATTATTCTCTAATTGGTTGCATATTATGTCGTGGATATCCCTCGAATGCATACTGCAGTCCCTTTTGTCTTGCTCTCTCAGATATTTCACCTGTTCGCCAAAAATTACTAATTATCTCCTTGGGAATGTCTGACACCGGTGCATACATACTGTAATAGACGTGCCAGACACGAAAGCTTGTCAGGCGTAGCAACAGTAACTAAAGAGGGCAGAGCTTAGCGAAGGGTCAATTGATTTATTATTTGTCTATGTAGTCCAGCAAAGGAATAAATCAATATAAACCATTAATCCTCAGTTTGAGTCTCATGAGCAAACCCTTCACAACCACTGCTGTTGAGTACAGCACATACTTACCTGCGAGTATTAACCGATCAAAACCACCTGAGGCCGCAATTCAGCGATGCATCTGTTGAATAAACGCAGCAAATAAAGTTTCAACATGCATGTGCAAAGCCCATATGGAAAGGGAAATAACATACTACTACCATATTCACCGCTGCTATTTTAATTTGCCCAATGGTACAGAAGCCCCAGTGATGAATTAATCTGTGTATATGTAAGGAGTGTGATCAAAACATAATAGCACCACTAGAGCACTAAACTATTTCCTTTTACTTAAAGTGCTCATATTATGCTAATTTTCAGGTTCATAATTGTATTTAGAGGTTATATCAGAATAGGTTTACATGGTTCAATTTTCAAAAAACAATATTTTTGTTGCTGCAGCTCCTCTTTTCACCCTGAGTGTTGAGCTCTCCGTTTTAGCTACAGAGTGAGGCATCACACTTCTGTTCCATCTTTGCTGGGAGTCGCACATGTGCAGTAGCTAGGTAAGGACTACTAGCCAGTCAGAAGCAGAGTATAAGGGCGTGTTCTGACAGTACCTAGGTAAGGACTACTAGCCAGTCAGAAGCAGAGTATGAGGGCGTGCCCTGACAGTAGCTAGGTAAGGACTACTAGCCAGTCAGAAGCAGAGTATGAGGGCCCTGACAGTACCTAGGTAAGGACTACTAGCCAGTCAGAAGCAGAGTATGAGGGCCCTGACAGTACCTAGGTAAGGACTACTAGCCAATCAGAAGCAGAGTATGAGGGCGTGCCCTGACAGTACCTAGGTAAGGACTACTAGCCAGTCAGAAGCAGAGTATGAGGGCGTGCCCTGACAGTACCTAGGTAAGGACTACTAGCCAGTCAGAAGCAGAGTATGAGGGCCCTGACAGTACCTAGGTAAGGACTACTAGCCAGTCAGAAGCAGAGGATGAGGGCGTGCCACGCTAGCAGCTAGGCGAGCATTATAACGTGTGTTACAAAGTGACGAACATTTGTCACAGAAGTAAAGGCTGGACTACAATAGAGCTGTTTGGAGCAGTTTGTGAACAGTGATTTCTCTGGAAGATGCTAAGTCCCTTTGGGGTGGACTTTGGTCTTTTTTTCACTTTGTAAACCTATTACATGCACAAATGAGATATATAACACAATAAAGGAAAGGGAAAAAGCCAAAAAGCATAATATGAGCATAATGAACATGAACGTCTGGATATATGCCACCAGGCCTATATTCTTCACGTTTTATTCATTTCTGTATGAGTGACTTTTTTTACGAGGTGGAAACACACTAACTGCAGTTAGATAACCAAAAGACCACAAATGTAAACCGCAACAACTACTGGATAACCACAGCATGTGTGAGATTTTTGATATTGATGTTTTTAATACCTGTATTTCAAGAGAGGACTAATCTGAACTCAACATGTAAGGTTTTGGCGCTCACTTGTGGTCATCGTTAATCATCACAAGTAATTAAAATGATAGCAATTTAAAGAACTTCTCGTCCACGAAGACAGCTCAAGAAAACCATAAGACATCACAGCTGATTTGCAATGAGGCGACGATCGAGTCAAATACGAGGTCTGCCTAGAAGGGGCCAGGATTTATCGTTTGTATCCCTGTTGATTCACTCACGGCGACGATAACAACATTAACGTTAGCCGCTAAAGGTAGCTAAGCCTTTTAAGCTAGAGGACACATTCGGTTAATGATACAATTTATATTTTACAATGCATAAACAAAACAGCATCAATCTGCAGTACAGCAGTCAGACTAATTTGCTTTCTATTGCTGTAGTTTAGATGCTCGAGTGGTAAAGCAGTGGACACGCAGATATCCCTAAGAGTAACGTTATGTGCTGCAACCCCTAGCTAGCGTTAGCTTCATTAGCATTCAAGCAAGCTGTCAGTAGCCGAACATCGTGTCATGTTGGAAAAGCAATACTTTCAGCTGCAAAACCGAGCATAATTGAGTTTCAGCTCATGACCGTTCCACTTCATGTTGAATAATTTCTGTGTAACTTAAACTTACCAAGCTCGGCTAGTCGATATAACGGCTCCAAATCAATGACGTTTTGTGTCACGGTAAAAATATCCCGTCGCTATTTTCAACGTGCGCCTTTAGTTCCCACCTGCTTTTCTGCAGAGGGGCTGAGAGACTTTTCTTCATGAACTATATTGCTGTAATTAAGTGCAGTATACAAACAAGACAACCGTGCCAACGAGTGATGACACTAGAAAACAGGTATAACCTAAAAATAAAAAATATTATTATTTAACGGTTCTGGTGTAGGCTACTTGTAGAATAAAAATTCAAAACCCAATACATCCATGTTCAAAACAAGGAGAAAATAACAAAACAACATAATAGTTTATGAATAAATGTGCAGATCCCGAATAGTGAGATACAGTTTCAGGTTGCAATTAACAGAACAGATCATTTTTGAACTTCCAAAGGGACAATTTCACAGGATAAAACTTATGAATCAACTTAAAAAAACAAGCATTTTTTCACCTTTTCCCCATATCTGTCACGTAACAATATATTGTGCAGGGGACAGCAACGGTGTTGTTCTTTTTTGTAGTTATTTAACTTGGTGCCAGAAAACAAAATCTTATGGAAGAGATGCTACTCCACTCCTATCAACGTACACATGGGACAGCATGCAATAAACGGAAACAACAAAAGATTCTCCAGGGGACAGATAGACCAGGCCATTACAACTAAATAAACTAATATTATACCACTTTGGAATAAGTTTCCAATGATTTTTTTTGTATATAAAATATTGCAATTGTTCCAAAATGTTGAAATTGGGAGATAATAATATGTTTATAGAATAATGCCCAAGTTTGGGAAAATTCTAGTTTCATAAGGTGTTTATTATTTGATAATCAATTGCATAATAAAACCCATTTCAGAAAACATGGTGAGAAATGAAAATTCCATTGATGTAGGGTTTTGGTCCGTGTACTTTTTCGTTCATTAGATTTTCATTTCATAAACAGTATTAAAAACAAAAAACGAATGGTTATTTGATTTTCGTTTTAAAATACAAAATTTGAAATTGAAATACAAGGCATGTTTCCCCTTTTTCAAAAGGGGATGGGAGAAATTTAAAATATACTTTGATTTTCATTTTCTATTTCATATAACAAAAAATTAAATCACTCGAAAATAGAAACGAAAAAAGGGCTTGTTTTTTTATATTCAGAGACCGGATGTTGTCATTTCCAAGGCAACAGCGCCAGTGTAGCCCATAGACATATATAGAGTATATATACATATAAATGTCTATGGTGTAGCCTACCAGTGAAATAACTCCGGTTGCAGGCGACATTCTAAAACGCTTGACGTGGAAAAAAACACTTAACCATCACCATATTTCTCATGGCCATATCTTGTCATGAACACTTAGCCTGTCCAAAAAACTAAACCGAAATCCAACGATTATAGTTCTCTCACGTTAACGCTTTCTTCTTCATTGGTGCCTATGGCGAGGAAGAAGCTTAACGTGGTTTAATGTACCTAAACAATGATCAATGATTACCAAATTTCTATCTCAAATTGCTCCTCATAACCACTGAAAACTGTCAAAAAATCTAACCAGTCCTATTATTATGGACGTTATCTGACTGATAACTGACTGATGTCTGATTGATCATTGTTTAGGTAGATTAAACCACGTTAAGCTTTTTCATGTTAAGAGTTTTCGAATGGCCCGGCTGCAGTTGAAGGAAACTGTAGCCTAGAACTTCCTGAGCGACTGATCATCCGTTTTCTGCTCCCTTTACATAAATATACATAAATATGGCTATGAAATAGATATGAAATACATAAATGAGGCAATACATATGAACATACGCCTTAGTCATTATAGTTCAATAGACTAAATACATATGTTTTACTTTTATTTATTTCAGGGGACTTTTATTTATTCCGTCTATTTATATGCACGTTATATTCAAAGGAAGTTTTGTTATCTCACAGACTCAGACTAAAAGCAACTAGCAAGCCTGCCTGATACCAGTGCATCACAGCATATAAATATAAAATATGAATAAATCACGAGCGCGGCAGATTCCCAGCTCAGCTAGCGGGTAACGCCAGCTCTGCAGACGGACCAGAGTCAGTCAGCACCGGGGAGCGGACCGGGGGACCGAGGTCACAGGGCTGGTGGCTAGCTGCTAGCTAGCTGCAGCAGCTAATATTAGAACATTAGACCCAGCACCGGAGGTCTGAGCCCCATGATCTGATCCCGAACCCCCGGTGACTCTCTGCCAGACCAGTGTGGTGACTTTTCTTAGTAATGCTGTGATGCTGTATGAAGAGGAATCCGCCGACACTGTTCTTGATTATAAAAGGTTTTATTCAAATTCAAGATTTTCAGTACCAATTTGACAAGCTCCTGCAGAGAGTTTGGAGAACGACCAACCCAATTCTTCCAATATGTCGCTCTGCCTTTTCTTTGTGTGCATATGGCATATATTCTGTGCATTGCATTAACATGATTGGGTCAGAACTGACCAATGATACCTTCTTATCTGGCTCATCTCCAAATAAGGACTCTTCTGTCCAAGAGGGCTCTTCTGCTCATGTTAACAGTTTCCATATGTTTCAGTAAAAGTAGGGTAAGGGTCAAAGGAATCCCTTACAAGGAAATCTTAAGTACAAATGTATATAAAGTTATGAATTGTTCAGATACCACACCAGCAAGCGTAACGGCAGCAACAGAAAGTTTGCTGGGATTGGTAAAGGTGGCGTAACGGTAACGTTACAGCCACGGTAACGTCTATTTCCTCAGCTGGTTCGACTCTCTTCCGGCGGGTAGAGGCAGAGAGTCAGAGGGAGGCCGGGAGAGAGGCTAATACATAAATGTGACATTATGAAATAAAATCCCCCCAAGCATTATCAAGAGTATGTTTCCAGAGTAATTTTAGCCTGGGCTGAAAGCACCACTGGTAGGCTACACTGGCGCTGTTGCACTGGAAATGACAACATCCGGTCTCTGAATATGAAAATAACAGGCTTTTTTCGTTTCTATTTTCGAGTGATTTTATTTTTGTTATATGAAATAGAAAATGAAAATCACAGTATATTTTAATCCCCTTTTGACCATGAAAAGGAAAAAATGCCTTGTATTTCAATTTCAAATTTTGTATTTTAAAACGAAAAATCAAATAACCATTCGTTTTTTGTTTTTACTGTTTATGAAATGAAAATCGAATGAACGAAAAAGTACACGGACCGGTTTTAATGCAATCTTTAATTCAATTTATCTTAAATGCGTTATTTACTCTGCGATAAATGAAGCTTAAACCACTGTTACTGTATACATTTACAATTGTAGATTTGAGTATATAGTGAGTTTCATTTTTCCATAGAAAGTTTGTGAGCACAATATTTACATTTTGGACCAGCGAGGTTAACTTTGTCAGCTTCGGACATACTCTCTGTGGGTTTAGAGGATACAGTGATACAGTCACTACTGTATCTTCTAAAATAATTGGCAATTTTAAACTTCACACACACTATTTAAAGTGGCTATACGTAACTTTCAGTTTGTGTTGATTCTAGCGGCCGCTTTGGACAAAAACGGTAGCGTTTTTACCACACCTGCTGTCGTAAAGGTCTTTTCTTTACGGTGCTGTATTACTGAGTTAGCGTTACTGGGGGGTCATAGAGTTGCGATGAATGTTTTGCTCCGACAGAAAATCATTCATTTACAATAAGAGGATAATTTATAGATGCATCGTTGCATTTCAAGTGTTGCATACGGTAACTTAGCTTACTTTGGATGTCTCGTGAGATAAAATGGGTATCACTGTCACTGTGTCACAAGCCAAAGCATTAAGAGTTTGTTACAGCAACCAACGTAACAATAACTTAGATTCATGAAGCCCAAAAACGCTTTACACAAGTATAGTAGAACAAGGGAAAAGAAAATAGTAGGCCAACACAAACATGGACTAAAAGGAATAAAAAGTCAGCGCTAAATGAAAGGCGGACGTAGCCTAATTATATGTCGGCTACTGACGTACAACCACATTGTGCATTGTAAAGTTATTTTATGAATGAAATATTGCATATGAGGGCCGGGGGATGTTTTTGAATCATTTACAATCACATAATTGTCTCCATCTGTTAGCCCGACCAAAGTTGATTCACGTTATTGCCTGTTGTCTTTCACTTTCCCTTTTAGCTTTTAGTTGTTCCCTCGTTTAATTTCCTTTTTTTCTGTGATGTCCTGCCACAGTAGGCTATCAGTCATAACTACAGCAGATAACTTCTAAAATAAAATTGAAATACAAGTAGGCCTTTATAAAGAAATCTCCTGCTACATTTTACCCGTCTGGATACAATATCACAGGCATTTCCGGTGTTACAGCGAAATCTGTGACCCTTCAGAATGTGTTCTATGTAGCGCCGTCTACCTGCCGTAAATCATTTTGTGACTTTGCGGGGAAAATCGGCCCCAGGCAGAGGCCTTACTAAAAACTACATAAAAATAGCGTTCTTTTCACTGTTAGTCTTGTTTGCTGTTACAGGTCATTTATGATCATCAGATGAAAAATGACACAGTTTTAGATACATTTAAAAGTTACATATAGTTATTTTAATTTAGAGCTTTGTTCCAATAACATTCAACAAATGTATCAGTATATTCAATGATTTCTGTATGCTGAAGCATTGAGCTACTGAGGTTCCAGTACGAGGTGTGGTTTGAAGAATTGGAGGAAGATAACAGAGGAAGCTTATACAAATATGAATTGAGTTCTAAGCAGTAAATGGTGAAGGAATATTAGCCTGTTCCTTATATCATTGGATATTAACCAGTCTGACCAGATGAAAGACTTCTATAGAGGACACATTTCTCTCCACATGTCTACTAAATAAAATAAAGGTATTCAAGTTGTCACATACTGAGCATGCCTTAATCTTCAGTCCTGTCTAATGTTTTCAACCTTCCATTAAAATGTACCATCTGAATACCCAGAGCACAGTGGAGGGATTACATAACGCATAGAATAGCTTGAAAACACCTCAGAATGACTTGACTGTTTCCCAACATGTAAGATAACTCTAAGATAAGATAAGCCTTTGTCATTGCACATACAACAGAACTGTGAGTGCCATGAAGGTGCATTAGAGATAAAAACAAGATAAGGGATGAATAGATAAAAACAAGAATAATTGATGACATTAGACACTAAGGACAGGTAAAATGTTCGACATGTATGATATTGTAACATATTGCACACGTGTATGAGGATTTAAACTGTCTTCCTGTTTGATCAAACTAACTTCCTTTTTAATTTTACTCTCACAGACAGTACTATATTCTCTCGCATAAACAACTATACATTCTCACAAATTCAACTATATACTCTCTCACATACACTACTATACTCTCTTACACACACTATTATACTCTCACATACACTACTATACTCTCTCACACACACCATTATACTCTCACATACACTACTATACTCTCTCACACACACCATTATACTCTCACATACACTACTATACTCTCTCACACACACCATTATACTCTCACATACACTACTATACTCTCTCACACACACCATTATACTCTCACATACACTACTATACTCTCTTACACACACTATTATACTCTCACATCCACTACTATACTCTCTCACATCCACTACTATACTCTCTCACATACACTACTATACTCTCTCACACACACTATTATACTCTCTCACACACACTACTATACTCTCTCACATACACTACTATACTCTCTCACACACACTATTATACTATCTCACATACACTACTATACTCTCTCACACACACACTACTATACTCTCTCACATACACTACTATACTCTCTCACACACACTACTATACTCTCTCACATACACTATTATACTCTCTCTCACACACACACACACACACACACACACTATTATACTCTCTCACATACACTACTATACTCTCTCACACACACACTACTATACTCTCTCACATACACTACTATACTCTCTCACACACACTACTATACTCTCTCACATACACTATTATACTCTCTCTCACACACACACACACACACACACACACTATTATACTCTCTCACATACACTACTATACTCTCTCACACACACTACTATACTCTCTCACATACACTATTATACTCTCTCACACACACACTACTATACTCTCTCACATACACTATTATACTCTCTCACACACACTACTATACTCTCTCACATACACTATTATACTCACACACACACACACACACACACACACACACACACACACACACACACACACACACACACACACACTATTATACTCTCTCACATACACTACTATACTCTCTCACACACACTATTATACTCTCTCACACACACACTACTATACTCTCTCACATACACTATTATACTCTCTCATATACACACTACTATACTCTCTCACATACACTATTATACTCTCTCACACACACACTACTATACTCTCTCACATACACTATTATACTCTCTCACATACACACTACTATACTCTCTCACATACACTATTATACTCTCTCACACACACACTACTATACTCTCTCACATACACTATTATACTCTCTCACATACACTATTATACTCTCTCACATACACTACTATACTCTCTCACATACACTATTATACTCTCTCACATACACTACTATACTCTCTCACATACACTATTATACTCTCTCACATACACTACTATACTCTCTCACATACACTATTTTACTCTCACACATACACTATTTTACTCTCACACATACACTATTTTACTCTCTCACATACACTACTATACTCTCTCACATGCACTACTATACTCTCACATACACTACTATACTCTCTCACATACACTACCACATACACTACTATACTCTTTCACATACACTACTATACTCTCTCACATACACTACCACATACACTACTATACTCTCTCACACACACACTATTTTTCTCTCACACACACACACTACTATACTCTCTCACATACACTACTATACTCTCTCACACACACACTATTTTTCTCTCACACACACACACTACTATACTCTCTCACATACACTACTATACTCTCTCACACACACTATTTTACTCTCACACACACTATTATACTCCCACATACACTACTATACTCTCTCACACACACTATTTAACTGGCATGCTCTGGCATTATAAAATGTAAATGTCTTTTTTTATGGTATTGTCTTTTCTTTTGTTCCTGTTTTGTAATGTCTATTCTATGTATCTGTTTGTACCTTTGTATATGAACTTTTGTACAATAAAGAATTGAAAAAAAAAATCTTCATCTACCAATAAGAAAGGTATTGGTAAGCTGTCATTTGTCCTGCCCTAACAGGTGCATGGAAGCTAACAGGAGGCTCAGGAAAATGTCAATGAATCAGTCTATACACACCCACACAGTCCTGGGAAAAGGTCCAATCTGACAGATTAACTCAAAACACCTGTGTGAGTGTTCAAAACATTTAACTGAAATTGCCTGTGTAGGTGCTGAGAGGTTTTTAAAACTCTGGTTCCACACTTTGCCAGAGCGTCTCCCTGAGTGGGAACTAGGCTGACTAGATTCCAGTTATTGAGGGTGCCTGGGTAGCTCACCTGGTAGAGAGCGCGCCCATATACAAAGGCTCGGTCCTTGACGCAGCGGCCGCAGATTAATTTGCTACTTTGCTCATTGATGTTTTTTGCTCCTCTGCTCAGAACCTCTCAGAACCAGCTCCAACCTGCCTCCTACCTGCTGCACTCCAACTAAAGACACGTGGCCTGCTTCATTTGGCGTCAGACCTGCTGCTTGCTCTACTGAGTCCTGCCTAACCACTGTTTTTGAGAGTCTGGGGGATGTGTTGACAGTAGTTTATAGGCTGCCATTAGTTGTAGAGGCAGTGCACATTACATGGTTTTGCTCTGTAAAATAGGTTAGTTATTCATTTTAGCAATATTTTCCTGATAACCTGAGTAGGCCTACCTCAATATTTTGTCTGTACTGTACTTTATGTTCATGTTACATGGCAAAATACAGTTATTAACTTGAAAGTAAAGCATTCCTGGTGTTTTTTTGTCATATTGCAATAACCTGTTTACACTGATTATATGCCAAACAACTAATCAAAGCTGATACTGTATGGTAATAAATAAATGAGTCATAATAACATTACTGTACATGCTTGGAATTCCTTATATATAGCTACGCAGTGTTCTGAGCTGCCTGGATGGAACGCAGCAGGTGATACAACACTCATTAGAACCACCAGAGACTTGAGACTAGACTTGGACTCGAGCTCAAAGACTTGTGAGCATCTCTGCCTGTATTGTCTGCTGAGAGTTGGTTCTCACAAGGTGGGGGCTGTGGCTCAGGTGGTAGAGCTGTCATTTACCAATCAGAAGGTTGGTGGTTTGATCCCTGGCCCTGCAGTCTCAAGACGAAGTGTCTTCTGACATTTTCCTGCAACCTGAATTTCTCCTGATGCTGCACCATCGGTGTGTGAATGTTTATCTGATGAGCAGGAGACAGCCTCAGCCACACTGTATGAATGGTGAATGGTTCCTGTACTAACCCTCAACACAGAGACTTAAACACAGGCATATCTTCATATACAAGGCTATTTTAGGTCTACTTCAATCCTACCTTCTGACTTATCAGTGTCAGGACATACAATCTTCATTCCCAGCGTCTTTTCCTTCGGTCTGTTCCAAAGGTTAGAACTGAACTGGGGGAAAAAAGGCATTTACGTTTGTTGCTCCTCCTACCTGGAACAAGTTACAGACATCCATGAAACTTATTGAGCTGGTCTCATTGGTCGCTTTTTAGAGGATATTGACTTGGAGGCAGCCACATCTGGCTGTAGATGTTTTGCCTGATGTGTTTAGGAATCTGGTTGACTTTGAGGGATTTAATAATTCAGTTGTTTTGTGTTTGTACGCATGTGTGGTTGTACTGCTGCCTGTCTTGGCCAGGAAACTCTTGAAAAAGATTTTTAATCTCAATGAGTATCTTCCTGGTTAAATAAAAGGTAAATAATACTACACCAGGTACACCATAAAGCTGAACCCATGGTGCTGGCGCTGCCATATTGACCCTGGAAAAACAAGCACTCCGTACATCTCTTGCCAGCCGTACTACCCTTAATCGTGTGCATGGTTATCATTGTCACTGTGATAGAGTGACATGGTCAATCTATGGTCATTTGCAGTTGAGTCACAGTCACTCCTATAATGCAATTGTACTGTATTGCTTTTCTTTTCTTGGCATTTGGGGTTTATTGTACAGTCTATCAAACAAAACAGAGACGCAATGGAAAGACTGATAAGCTTTGGTTAATATTGCTGTTTATTTTTTAACTCATAAATGCATATTATTAAAATGCTATTGCAGTTAATGTTGCACACCAGACTAAAAAGATGACGAATTGGCCAGGATGGCCTTCATCATATCAATCCCAAATAAATCAATTCCCAAAGCGTGTCATTCTTGTTCCTCCATGTTGACTCCAACATGTTCCAGATGGATGAAGTAAACAAAACAGAACCTTTTGCCCCCTGATTGGATAGTTTGACTTCTCCTCTGATTGGATGGTCAGTGGGCAATGTGCTGATTGGCTAGTCAGCTCAGGGTCAAATTATTTTGCTTGTAACTTGTAGCTTAGTCTGTAACTTCAGGGCTGCACACACAGATAGCAAATTTGTATGTCCGTCGCTCACACTTTGTGAAATGTCACTGTTGAAAATATTCCCCCACAATTTTTATTTACACGTGCACAAAATAATTCTTCAGCTACAAAACATTTTACACATTTGCAAATTACTATATATCTGTGTGCACAAAACCTTTTCACACATGCACAAAATAATTCTACATCATTTCACAAGCTCAAAATATTAAAGACCCTTATTTGATTCCATAGTCATTTGAATACATAGGTAAGCCTGGTGGTAAGGACACATGTCAAAGCATATCATGGAATCAACAAGTTCTCCGAAACAAACATAAGATAAAAAAACATTGTTCATCCAAGCCCTACTCAAACTACTCAGAAGTGTTTTCCTGATCTGATGCTCCCATCGGCATGACAACAACATTTGTATGTTCCTTTAAAAAGGTTACAAATCACTGTTGGAAAATAAATCGCTTTTATGACTTTACAATGCTATGGTTAAGGCTAGGTTCAATTTAAGCACAACAAGATCTTGGTTTAGAGAAACATTATGGCTTGGGTTAAAATAAGTACTCTGTTTAGGCTACAGAAACACCATAGTGCTATTAAGGTTAGGGGATCTTTGTCGACGTTAAGTTGACTATTCCACTCACCCGGACCTCTGCTATGCAGACTTAGTCACTTTAAAACATCACCTGACTTCCTCCTTTGCTCTTATAATAATTTCTACAGTCATGTAAAAACATGTTTTGGGGTACTTACTGAAAAGACTGATGCTGTCGTTCTTCCTGGGACAGTCTCAATTCAAAATTACCTAGTAAGTCTACTTAATGGAACACAGTACATTAAAAGCACATTGTAGCCTGTAAACAGATATAATGTAGATATGACGCCTGGCATAATTCACTATGTGTGTTTTTAGCTGTCATAGCTTGCATTTAGATAGTGACTGCTGTGAATACGGCAGCTGAAAACATAGGAAAGAGCAAATGCCAGTCTGTGTGTCTGCAGACAGCCTCACTGTGTTGCCCTGAGTTGGATCTTCATGCGATAAGGTTTGGGAGTCAGTGTGACCCCATAGACTGGAGTGTAGTCTGGCTCTCCTGCATCCTCAGGCCAGATGAACTTAAACTTCCTCAGCAGGGTCACCATGATGAGGAAGAGCTCCATACGAGCCAGACCCTCTCCGAGACACATACGAGGACCTGGGACATAAAAGACCTCAAAGTCATCTAATGAAGCTTAGCATAAGTTTAATTCTCATTACCCCCTCTTTTCTCTCTCACCCTCTTCTCCCTCTTCCTCTTATCAGCTGATTAGGGGTGTTTTACTCTTTTAGGGCGCTTTCACAACTATAGTTCGGTGGACTCGATGATTCGGGGGTAAAGTTGCAACATTGTTGCATTTTTCATTTGGTTCGGTTTGCTTTTACACTGTACTTTGTCAAACGCACCAAACACTGTAAACACACGTCACACGATCGAGACGGTCGCTTGTTTATTGGACAGAATATCTGAAACTCGCCAACAATTTTGGTCTCAGAAATAATGGCACAACACTACATTTATAACATCTTGGGTTTTCTGGTTCTGCTTTAGTGTTTCTAATATTTTAGAAGAAGGCGATCAATGTGAGCAGCTGACACACAGCAAGTGAAGGAGAGAGAGAGATGATGATGTCACACAGACAACCAGCCATGGGGGCTCAAAACAGCTTATGGATATGAAAGTTATCATCCCTTAAATCATATAAGTCCGTAAATTGTGTGCAAGGTTAAAATTGCAGGCTAGTAAATGCTCTGTTTTTGGTTTACTTCCTGTATTTGGGTAACATCGTGTTCTCACCTAAAGTGAACCGACCTCTAGTTCACTTGGAAACGAACCGAGACCCCCGTTTTCAAGTAGACCAGAGTTTGTTTGATCCGCACCATGGTTCGGATGAGCTTTCACACCAGTCCAAACCAACCGGACAATCCGACCAAATGCTCCAGGCTTCGTTTTAAACGGACCAAACGAGGTAGGTGTGAAATCAACCTTAGTTAAACTGCTCAGATTTAGCCATAGTCTCTATCAGCAAATCATGTCCAACATTTAACAAAAATGTCTCAGAGTGAATCGTCACAACCTTTCTCCACCCTGCCTTTAGTACATCATTTCCAGCGTCCAGGTCTGAGATCGCAAAGCCCGCCCCACTTCTCAACCGTCCAGATTTCAGCCTCCTCTTCATTCATCACCACCACCGTCAGTGTCTAGACTCCATCAAGGGTACCTTACACTACTCATGGCTTCTCTAAACCCTTTAAAATATAATGCCGTCACAATAGGGTCTAATCGCCAAAGACTTTTTCAGTTATCATTTATTGTGCATGTGTTAATTAAATAATTGTTCCCTTAAACTAGTCTCCTGACTGAACAACGGTTTGATTAATCCCACTGTGTCTGCATGCCACTGAAGATGTGATACAATTGAGTTTTTTTTGGTCATGCGCTCATACCTGCAGAGAAAGGCATGAAGGCCTCTGGTTTAACGAACTCTCCCTGGTCATTGAGGAAGTTTTCAGGGTTGAATTCATTGGGGAATTTCCATTGTCCCTCCTCATTCAGCACTGAGGTCAGGTTAGGGATGATCAGTGTGCCCTTAGGTGAAAATATTCCAGTTAGATAGAAGGCTAAATGCTGTAAACATATTCTTAGTAAAACTTTACAAGGGAGCGTGTCTATGTTCCCCGGGTCCTATGTTCCCCTCTTTGTATGAGACTGGGGAACATAGGCCCCTTTTTCAAATAAAGGGTCCTATGTTCCCAGGTCTGTTACTTTTTCCGCCATTACTGCCAAATTCCATGGCAAATAGGCCTATGTAAACCTACGGGCTATTTGACGCGCATATGCAGATAGGCCTAGACGAGGAAAGATTAGGTCAGGGGTGGGTTAGGGTTACCTAACCTAACCCTAACCCCCGAGCAGGGAACATAGGGATGACCCCCTTTAGAATCATTCACTGAAAAAAAACAAAAAACAATCAGGCCTGCCTTATTTCACGATTCAAAATGTCATCAAAACTTGCCGTTTACGACATTAGCGTTAGCTTGCTAGTTTTGGGTTGTCTCCTGTAGCGAAAGTGTTTTGACACAAATATAGCAGTAGGCTAGGGTATCCTGTTTATGTATTTCCTTGATCCAGACTAGAAAATCTGTTACCAACATTGAAAGACACTTAACTTTTGTTACACTTACTGCTGATCCAGTACAGTGAGGTTTCTTTCCACAACACTTCACTATAGTGTTCACTATACCAGTTGCTTCTTACCCTGGGAATGGAATATCCCATGAGCTCTGTGTCTTTAGTTGTACAGTGAGGGACGCTGAGTGGAACAGTGTTGGCTATCCTCTGCACTTCATGGATCACAGCCTGGATCAAGAGAGATTTAAACATGTTCCTATGCTTTATGTGACTTTATGGGGAAGAAGAAAAAAAAAAAGAACTTTTTTTGTGTAAAAGTAGACCAATAAACTTGCAATATGGGAACCTGCCAGCAATATGCTGACAACCAGGCAAACAAGATCATGATAAATGTGGTTCATTGTGGTTCATTCCCCTACCTACCACTTAGACCCATGTGTACACATAAAATAAAAGTGAAATTATTATGTCAAATATGCCTGATTATTTACCTGCATGTAAGGCATGTTGTGTCTGTCGTCAAAACTGGCCCGATCCTTCCCTTCCAACACCTCGTCGATCTCCTGCTGACAACGCTCTGACAGATACAGCAGAGAGATAACAATAATTAGCATTGTTATCTTAGGCGTAGAAGTAAAAAAATCCATTTACTCTTGTTACTGAAATAAAGTCGTTTTTTTGGTGTACTTTTGAGTTAGGGTCCACAAGGCTTGTCCGTCTTCCCACTAGAAAAAAAAAGTCCCACAACACTCTTTGGCTATCATGTCATAGAAGTCTATCATCGGGCCGCACTGAATCGAACTGAATTGTTCCATATTCAAATGTATTGTCCCTGAACCATATCATAGTCACTGTATCTAGGTACACATTGGGTCGTCTAACACCTAATCACTGTAGCTATCTTGTTAAGTGCACATATTTCATTCAGTGCAGCCATTGTGTGTGTATTGTAGTAGGAGCATTCAAATAGGCATCAGCCACCAGACAACCTCCTCCAGCTTTAGATGGTGCACTAACATCTGGTATTTAAATAACTTTGTCCCATCTGGAAGCAGCAGGTTCTCGAGGGTTATTTTCAGACATGAACATTTGCTCAGGTCCGTATGTACAAAGTAAGGAATCAAATGTTTGGGCCCATGATATGAAGCTTCCATAATGGAGGCTTGTTGAGCTGGCACATATTCTGCTTTGGGCGCTGGGACCAGGGGAGGTCTGGTTGTTGTCCCCTGTTGCTGCTGATACCTGCTGAGACATTTTGAAATGTCTTTCATGAAAAATGCCCTTCTGTTTATGACTTTCATACAAATAATTCAAGAGCATGAAATGAATAGATCAACTTTTAGATAGAAAGACAATGGTAGAACTATGGCGCCGATAGTAATTTACATGTGCTTGCATACCTTGTATGTGTGAGTAGGTCATAAGATAGAGGAAACCAGTAAGCAGGGTGTTGGAGGTAGTGTCTGTCCCAGCAAAGTGAAGATCTAGAGCGTACATCCTCAGTTGTTCTTCTTCAAAGGAAGAACCATCATCGCCTCTCTTAAAAAAATGGAGAATGATTGTTTTAATACAAACATACATTAAAGGGATACTTCACCGATTTAGCATTAAGCTTTGTATCAGCAGAAACACGGTAGTATTTTTGAATGACCGTGATTCCCTCCCTCATGTCCCCCTGAGTGGAGAGACCTCTGTATTGTGGGTCTGGAAAAAAGATTTTTTGCCCAGAGGCAATGGACTACAGCCAGTAGTAAGAGCTACTTCCGCATGTTTTCAACCAGCCCATAGGGGGTTGGACTGTCGTCTTTTTCCGAAAATTGCTGAGTCAAAAACGAACGTCAGCCATCTTGAATCCTCGCTTACTGCCTCAGCAGAAGACTTTTATTCATCCCGAAGGAAATTTTAGAACAACAATTATGTGCATTCAAACTACCACACACGTGTACCACCGGGATACATTGGTACAGATCGGAGAATATGCACAAAACTATTACACGGAATACTCGACACACTACGCGAGTTTCGCCCGCCGGCAATGGAGACCAGCTGTGTTGCTCGATGCATCTGGCCGGTAAAGGGACATCAACAGCGGGGAACGCGGAGCGAGTGCTGGTGGAACGCTATCGCTAGCCGGCCACCTGTTCCATCAATCCTGCTTGCAAGTGTCCGCTCATTAGACAACAAACTGGACTACATCCAACTTCAACGAAACTCCCAACACGAGTTCAGAGACTGCTGTGTTTTTGTTGTTGTGGAAACATTGCTGTATCGGACTATCCAGCTACCAGGCCGGCTGCTCTGTCACCGGGTAAGACTAGGTAGTCGAGGTGGGCTGTGTTAACATGGACTGCCTGGTGCAGAAATGGGGTGCTTGTATCCAACTAACTGCTAACTGCTGGTGGAGTTTGTGACTGTTAAATGCCGACCATTCTACGCAAATTTACGGCTGTGTTTAAACTCTGCGTTTACAGTCAACCAAACGCTAATGCTAGTAGCTATATGTTAGCTGAACTTTACGGAGCATCAGAATCAGATCAGAAAAGCTTTATTGCCAAGTACGTTTTTTACACATACAAGGAATTTGTTTGTGTTGTAGGAGCATGTCACACATTCTCTAAAATAAGTTAAACAAACAGGTTAAACAGAACAAACAATATAATATAATGTGTGCACTAAATGTAGCCTGTTTCGTATGTCGTTTTTATATGTCATTTTTATATATTTTAAATGTGTAACCACTTGAGCCACGGTGAAATGTTTTGTGTATATGGTTGAAATGACAATAAAACACACTTGAGTTGACTTGACTGTCTCACTGTCTGTAAACGGTAGGTGTGGCTTGGGAGTAGACACTAAAGCAGCGAGGCAATTGCATTCTGGGATTTGGTGTCTTTCATCCACATGAGCCAAAAACACATTTTCTGGCTTTTCTCGGCCTAGAATCCAATTTCTAAAACATTTCACATTTCTACTACATAAGTGACCCAATTTAAAGATATATTCATCTTTCCAATGGTGAAATATCCCTTTAAATGCAATCATGCCTTAATGATACACACTATGGGGCCTGAAAACTACACATGCTATCAAATACACACTATGGGGCCTGAAAACTACACATGCTATCAAATACACACTACGGGGCCTGAAAACTACACACGCTTGTGGACACGTTTGTACATTTGGTAGTGAGACACACACACACACACACACACACACACACACACACCATTTCACTATCTTTGTGGGGACCCGTCATTGACAGAATGCGTTCCCTAGCCCCTTACCCTAACCTTAATCCTTACCCTCACCCTAACCTAATTCTAACCCTAAAACCAAGTCTTAATTCTCAAACAGACCTTTAACCTTGTGGGGTCCAGCATTTTGTCCCCACAAAGCTGTCCGGGCCCCACAAGTATACTGTATTCCCGGTTTTTGGACCCCACGAATGTAGTTAAACGAGAACACACACCTTATCCATTTCATCCAGATAGCAGTCAACAAAGTCTCGTGGCTCTCCAGGGACTCGGGTCTTGTTGTGCTCTTTCATCAAACAAATTGCAAGATTCTGACAAGTCTGAAAAGAATTCAAGTCAACATTCATAATTTGAATGAATTAAAAAATATTCTTCCCACTGATGAATTTCATGTTAAAATTCTCAACCCAACATTGATAATTTGTATTAATTTAAATTGATTTCCATTCCACTGTCAAAATACTTGCTATGTTTAAAATGTTGTCACTGCTTATGTGTGTGAATTTATTGGATATTTCAAACTTTTTTAACAGATAAAAAACTGAAAAATTGGGCGTGCAAAATGATTCAGCCCCTTTACTTTCAGTGCAGCAAACTCTCTCCAGAAGTTCAGTGAGGATCTCTGAATGATCCAATGTTGACCTAAATGACTAATGATGAAAAATAGAATCCACGTGTGTGTAATCAAGTCTCCGTATAAATGCACCTGCTCTGTGATAGTCTCAGAGGTCCGTTTAAAGAACAGAGAGCATCATGAAGAACAAGGAACACACCAGGCAGGTCCCAGATACTGTTGTGGAGAAGTTTAAAGATTTCCCAAGCTTTAAACATCCCAAGGAGCACTGTGCAAGCGATAATATTGAAATGGAAGGAGTATCAGACCATTGCAAATCTACGAAGACCCGGCCGTCCCTCTAAACTTTCAGCTCATACAAGGAGAAGACTGATCAGAGATGCAGCCAAGAGGCCCATGATCACTCTGGATGAACTGCAGAGATCTACAGCTGAGGTGGGAGACTCTGTCCATAGGACAACAATCAGTCGTATACTGCACAAATCTGGCCTTTATGGAAGAGTGGCAAGAAGAAAGCCATTTCTTAAAGATATCCATAAAAAGTGTCGTTTAAAGTTTGCCACAAGCCACCTGGGAGACACACCAAACATGTGGAAGAAGGTGCTCTGGTCAGATGAAACCAAAATCAAACTTTTTGGCAACAATGCAAAACGTTATGTTTGGCGTAAAAGCAACACAGCTCATCACCCTGAACACACCATCCCCACTGTCAAACATGGTGGAGGCAGCATCATGGTTTGGGCCTGCTTTTCTTCAGCAGGGACAGGGAAGATGGTTAAAATTGATGGGAAGATGGATGGAGCCAAATACAGGACCATTCTGGAAGAAAACCTGATGGAGTCTGCAAGAGACCTGAGACTGGGACGGAGATTTGTCTTCCAACAACACAATGATCCAAAATATAAAGAAAATCTACAATGGAATGGTTCACAAATAAACATATCCAGGTGTTAGAATGGCCAAGTCAAAGTCCAGACCTGAATCCAATCGAGAATCTGTGGAAAGAACTGAAAACTGCTGTTCACAAACGCTCTCCATCCAACCTCACTGAGCTCCAGCTGTTTTGCAAGGAGGAATGGGCAAATATTTCAGTCTCTCGATGTGCAAAACTGATAGAGACATACCCCAAGCTACTTACAGCTGTAATCGCAGCAAAAGGTGGCGCTACAAACTATTAACTTAAGGGGGCTGAATCATTTTGCACGCCCAATTTTTGAGTTTTTTATCTGTTAAAACAGTTTGAAATATCCAATAAATTTCGTTCCACTTCATGATTGTGTCCCACTTGTTGATTCTTCACAAAAAATTACAGTTTTATATCTTTATGTTTGAAGCCTGAAATGTGGCAAAAGGTCGAAAAGTTCAAGGGGGCCGAATACTTTCACAAGGCACTGTATTTACATTAAGTTTTAGGTCCAATTAACATACCTCAACATTTTTAAAGGCCTTGGCGAAGGGCAGCGGCAGGCCACGGATAATGGGAAAGGAGTCATAGAGCTGTAAAAGATACATAATTAGTTCATTTCAATCCAAACCATAGCCTGTATAAATATGGAGGTAGTTTCCATAACGTCAGCCATAGTGGGTGACTCCTGTTGGCTCTGACAGTCAAGGTCTTGGCAATGGGTTACGCTGCCTAACTCTCGGCTAATCCAAAAATGGGGAAAGAGGTGCAGCGTGGATTGCTTTTCCTAGGGTTCCCGGATGTTAACACTGAATTTTATACATTACATTTTGCAGCTGAATTTTGCCTATTGAATTTAAAAATGAGTTGAATTTTATAAATTGTATTTTGCATCTGAATTTGGTATAGTTAATTTTTTAATGTTGAACTTTTGATTCTGAATTTGTGAACTTAGAAAAATAAAAAGGTGAGAATAAGTTGTTGAAAATTCAGATGCAAAAAAATTCAGATACATAAATTTCAATGCATAAGTATTCAGTACTAAAAATTCAATGGCTTTTTAAACTTCAAACTCTGATGAATCCTTAATGGTCATGGGTAGCCTAAATGGGTTCTATTCAGACCTTAACATTAAGTCTTTTACTGTAAGATGTCAACAAGATTCAACAAGACATTTTCACCTGGCTATACCCAATGCTTAGATCTGTTGTTGTATTTATGCAAATTAGCACGTTATTAGATTATGCACCGTTTGCCCATGTTAACAAACAATTTCAAAAAACTTGTAATACATTTGTTTGTCTTGATGTAAACAATGAACTCAGTCATTTTCATGGTGATATCTAAAGGTTAACATTTTTACCCTATTCACGTGAGAAAAAGAATGAATAGGCGTATGAATAGGCTATATTTTGGTCTTTTTCAAAACTTTCCCCTAATGGGATTCTTCGGGGCTTTTTTTCCCCCTTACTCAGGACATATTGAGGATACAAAAATCAGTTGAGTTTGCTTACGTTACAATTTGTTCTACCTTTTTTCATAAAATGACTGAACTAAATCTTTTTGTGAATTTGAACATTAATCTTGTTAATATTTCTAAGCCAGATTGTAAGGCAGAAACATGCTTTGACTCACCATAGCCCATGGTCCATTGGCTATCTTGGCATTCTCAGTAAAGCATCTAACAATAACTTTGATGAACTCATCATCATACTCGTAGCGTGTACCAAACAGAACCTGGCAGATGATGTTGGAGGCCGCATTATGAAACATAACTTGAGGATTGAAGGATTTTCCTGTAAAGACATCATGTTGACAAAAGTATAACATAGCATTGTACAATAATACAAAAGAAAATTAAACCGCACAATGCAAAATTTATTTATATTAATTAAAATGTATGATCAATGCCCACCTTTTTATATTATCAAACAATAGAGTATTTGTGCTGCTCAGATTTCCCTAATTAAAGTTAACCCTCCCATCCGCATGAAGATTGTGTGGACCCTCAGATGACATACCAATGCTCTTTTTCAGTGCATCAATAGTGTAATCCATCTCTCCATGAATCCTCTCCTCCATGGAATTCTTCCCCATACCAAAATTCCTCAGGGTTGTAAGAGCAAAGCGACGATGGTCCTTCCAACTAGAGCCATAATCTGCCAAAATCAATCCTAGGTATAGTATAGTGACACAAAAAGCATACAATATGAGCTTACATGTCATCTAATGTCAAATGTTATCACTGTCCAATGTGAGCATTGCTGTTCTATTCCAGAGCATATGTACTTTCCAACCTGTTTTAGTATTTAACTCTTCATAGCATATTAATATATATTCTTTTAACTTTCAAACCTGAGACAGCTCTATGCGGGATTCGAGACAAGATTCAGTTTATTCAGTTCATTCCTAGTCATTTTCCATAGTAAGTTACTCTCGACCTGAAGTCAATGAGAAACTATTGCCTCTTAAGCATGCTTTCCTGCGATTAGAAGATTCTGGTAAGAGTTCCTTATCTTAGGCCAGTTATTAGCAAATAATATGCAATGGCTATTTCACATGTTGCTACAAACAAATACTAGGAATTCTCCCAGTCATTGCTGCATCACTTTAGGCACAAAAAGTTTTTGATCAGTCTTGTCGAACTAGATCTGCAACCAGGTGTGAACGTTACCTTAGCCAGGTTCGCCTGCACACTACATTGAGCCGCGACGTAACCTAGAAAGGAGATGAGGAGGCGTAGAACTCATACTTCTCAGCCTTGACGAAGAAAGAGTTCTCCAGTAAGCTTTGCAGGACTGACTGAACATTGTAGACATGCTCCTCTTAGGACTTGGACATGGTAGACGAATACATAGAGATGTCTCTCGGCACGTCATTAATCAGAACTTGGAACATGGCGGGGATGTCAGACCAAAAGGCATGACTAGATATTCAGTTTCCAGTAGGGGTAATGAAAGCAGTTTTCCACTTGTTGCCCTCTTGCATACTGACCA
The DNA here is from genome assembly GCA_023566125.1 of Zingel zingel. Lineage (NCBI taxonomy): Eukaryota > Metazoa > Chordata > Actinopteri > Perciformes > Percidae > Zingel > Zingel zingel. The sequence goes on along the minus strand of CM042320.1, from coordinate 37,728,959 downwards.
GATGATAGGCATACAGAGGTCGAGCTTAATTAAGATGGTCGCCCCCTGGAGCAATTCAAAGGCGGAGAAGATGAGAAGGAGTAGGTAGCGGTTCTTGATAGTTCTTAAAAAGCCTGGTTTGGAAGAGGGGTCTTTGGTTGGAGAAAGACAGAGAGGAAGTATGGCTCACCAGTAATCTACCCCGTACTGGTGAGCCCTGTCTTTTGATGGACAGCAGGAGGCATAGTTGCCAGCCTGACCACAGTATATGCAGAGATTATCGACGCGCCTTCTCTTCTGGAGTTAGACTGGTGCACACCAAGCTGCATGGGTTCAGGCCCTCCTGGCTGCAGCCCCGTATAGACGTCTTGAAACCATGTGGTCGAATGGGAGGTTGGCGGCTGATAGGGTCTGCTTCTTATTCTGTCTTCGAGCCTGGATAAGTACCGTTTGTAGGTTGTTGCCTACTGGATGTTAGCGATGGCGTTAATTAATTTCGAAACGATTCTGCGGCATAGTGGTGTGTGCTGGGTTCTATCTGGCCAGACTGTACTGTTACGAGTGAGGTTAGGACCCAATTGCAGCACAACAGAAAACTGGCACAGTTGTTGTTAATTACCTTTATTTTTTTGTCAGCAGGAAAAACACAAGCACTAACTTCCACGTCACTCTTGACTTGATTGCTGGGAATCGGAGTCTTTAATTGCAACAGTGAGGCACAGTGCTTGAAAGAAGGTGCGCTCACGCTCATACACAGTTCACATAATCCAGGTCTGACAGACTCACACGAAAGGCTGAGACAGGAATTGTAGTCAGGGACGGCAGGCAGGTCAGGTTTCCAGGAACACGGCAAGGCAGGAGAAACAAGAACAGGCAGAGTTGGTAACAGAGACTGAAACTGGAGAACACTGAAAAGTCTGGCATGTGAACCTGGAAAACAATCTAGCAATGAGTGAGTGAACTGGGGAGGCTTAAGTAGTGACTTGATCGCAGATGACTAGCAGCTGTGTGTCCAGGTGAGCAGAGTGGCTTATGAGGTGGGAGTGGCCAGTTGGCAGAGTGGGGCAGAGTGGAGCAGAAGTAAGGTAAGTGGAAAATTAGCAAGCAGCAGGTAAAGGAGGTTGTGACACTAGACCTCAACTTCATGCAAATGAGGAGCGGGCAACGCAACGCCCCATCTCTCGAAACTCACTGCGGCACGAACCAAAATGCATTGAACAGCTGCTGGGAAGCGTGGAAAAGATGGTTCCTGTGGACATGTACCATAAGGTATGAATGGAACTGCATGTGTGTCCGCATGACCAGTACCAGTCCGTGGAAGCTAAATGTGAAAAGTATGTTCGATTCTGATGCTTTAGTCAGTTTTGGCCATACCTTCTTTTCTGAAAACTGAATAGTATAGTTTACAAACATACACACGTTACAAAACAAATGCTTGTTTCCCTACTTTTGAGTTGTGTGGTGTTGGTAATCTGTAAAGTATTTAGTCATAAACTATTGGATATTAAATGAAAATGAAATAAAGACTTATCATGAAATATGTTTGCCATATTTCTTATAATACACTATTCTCTTGATAATTACTGATTTTCATAATATCAAAAGACATACATCATTTAATGCACACTTTGTTTTTCTTAGAATGGCAAAAGGAACCCTTCCGTCCGAGGTGCTTGTTGCTCCCTTTTCACTATTTCCCAGCATGCTACAGCATGTGCCTGTGGATCAAGCTCATTTTCATTTACTGTGATACAGCAATAATGGCAATAAAAACTTGAACAACTATGTGTTTTAAGATATATAGTAATCATGGTACTTTACCCATCTCTGCAAACCATAAGCAGAGTTTGTCATTCGAGCCGGGGGGGCAAAAAAAAACAACTCATTGTAGCAGTTGAGACCTGGCCTACCACTTGGGGAACACAGCACAAGCACATATGGACAAAACCAACATGCTAAATAAACATATATGTTTCTTTTTAATGCAGATTTTAAATTACATTGTAACAATTTAACAATTCGCCCTCATGAAATCCAATCGCAGCACGACTGTCTTGGACAGACGGTGGCGCAATGCCCCAACACTTAAATTCAACTCAAATGTAACAGTGAACAATCAGTGTTCGACCTACAGTTTGTTGAGATGCCTCTCCAAACGCAGAAACGAAGCGCCATCACACCATAAAACGTTAAGACACGTTAAGAAAAAAGATCCGTATTTTGCCATAATCCAATGACACAAAAAAAATAAGTAATCCACAGCGATCAGTAGATCCACAAAAAGGGTCACGGTGTATCCAGCAAGGCCTACGCGCGTCACATTCACCAGCCAGCTAAACAGATGAACGAGGCCTCTCCACTTCGCCGTTTAAACAAAGTGGAATAAAACTTATAAAAGTCCAAATCTACACAAAACGCGCAATCAATTAGTAAGCTGAAATCAAATGTACAGTGGGGCAAAAAAGTATTTAGTCAGCCACCAATTTAGTCAGCCACCAATTGTGCAAGTTCTCCCACTTAAAAAGATGAGAGAGGCCTGTAATTTTCATCATAGGTACACTTCAACTATGACAGACAAAATGAGAAAAAAAAAAACAGAAAATCACATTGTAGGATTTTTAATGAATTTATTGGTAAATTATGGTGGAAAATAAGTATTTGGTCAATAACAAAAGTTCATCTCAATACTTTGTTATATACCCTTTGTTGGCAATGACAGAGGTGAAATGTTTTCTGTAAGTCTTCACAAGGTTTTCACACACTGTTGCTGGTATTTTGGCCCATTCCTCCATGCAGATCTCCTCTAGAGCAGTGATGTTTTGGGGCTGTCGCTGGGCAACACGGACTTTCAACTCCCTCCAAAGATTTTCTATGGAGTTGAGATCTGGAGACTGGCTAGGCCACTCCAGGACCTTGAAATGCTTGTTACGAAGCCACTCCTTCGTTGCCCGGGCGGTGTGTTTGGGATTATTGTCATGCTGAAAGACCCAGCCACGTTTCATCTTCAATGCCCTTGCTGATGGAAGGAGGTTTTCACTCAAAATCTCACGATACATGGCCCCATTCATTCTTTCCTTTACACGGATCAGTCGTCCTGGTCCCTTTGCAGAAAAACAGCCCCAAAGCATGATGTTTCCACCTCTATGCTTCACAGTAGGTATGGTGTTCTTTGGCTGCAACTCTGCATTCTTTCTCCTCCAAACACGACGAGTTGCAAAACGTTCTATTTTGGTTTCATCTGACCATATGACATTCTCCCAATCCTCTTCTGGATCATCCAAATGCTCTCTAGCAAACCTCAGACGGGCCTGGACATGTACTGGCTTAAGCAGGGGGACACGTCTGGCACTGCAGGATTTGAGTCCCTGGCGGCGTAGTGTGTTACTGATCGTAGCCTTTGTTACTTTGGTCCCAGCTCTCTGCAGGTCTTTCACTAGGTCCCCCCGTGTGGTTCTGGGATTTTTGCTCACCGTTCTTGTGATCATTTTGACCCCACGGTGTGAGATCTTGTGTGGAGCCCCGGATCGAGGGAGATTATCAGTGGTCTTGTATTTCTTCCATTTTCTTATAATTGTTCCCACAGTTGATTTCTTCACACCAAGCTGCTTACCTATTGCATATTCAGTCTTCCCAGCCTGGTGCAGGTCTACAATTTTGTTTCTGGTGTCCTTTGACAGCTCTTTGGTCCTGGCTATAGTGGAGTTTGGAGTGTGACTGAGGTTGTGGACAGGTGTCTTTTATACTGATAACAAGTTCAAACAGGTGCCACTAATACAGGTAACGAGTGGAGGACAGAGGAGCCTCTTAAAGAAGAAGTTACAGGTATGTGAGAGACAAAAATCTTGCTTGTTTGTAGGTGACCAAATACTTATTTTACCGAGGAATTTACCAATAAATTCATTAAAAATCCTACAATGTGATTTTCTGGATTTTGTTTTTCTCATTTTGTCTCTGTTAGTTGAAGTGTACCTATGATGAAAATTACAGGCCTCTCTCATCTTTTTAAGTTGGAGAACTTGCACAATTGGTGGCTGACTAAATACTTTTTTGCCCCACTGTATATACATGGCATGTAGGCAACATTTATTGCAATGTTGGCACGGCAAAATGTCCAGACTAGTGCAACAGTAATTTTCGTTTTTTGAGTCCTGCATATGCGTGGACAATGGTCTCAGGTGAGAGCCAGAGCCCTGAAAAAATATGTATTTTACTAAAGCAGTAGGCCTATATGAAATCAGATGTATTACCTACCACCATTTAGTTGTTTTGTGTTATTTAAAATAGTTATAAAATATCTGGTCATGCCAGAAGTAATTATTCCACTCATTTTGAAACAATGCAATTACCCGTTTCAGCCACTTCAGTGCTCCCTCTGCCCCCTCGCAAACTCCGCATATGCTGCAAACGGAACATGTATAGAAAAAGATACATTACTGTCCTACAGTATGTACTCTCTCTTTTTAGTTAGCTAAGTTTGATAATACATTCCCTG